>CM034353.1:102192119-102278281 GCA_019925275.1 Mytilus edulis | reverse complement strand
GAGCTTTATTGTGCTTATTTCTATGTGTTTCTTTATTCTACATTGGCTACAGGCATGGGGAGAGGGTAAAGATCGCACAAAACATGTTTAACCCCGTCGCATTTTTGCGCCTGTCCCAAGTCAGGAGCCTATGGCATGAGTAAGTATTGTATGTGTTTTAATTTTAGTTCATTTCATGTTTTTGATTTTAGTGTGACGTCCATTTTCACCTGAATTAATACACAATGATTTTAGGGGCAAGCTGAGGACCACCTCCGAGTGCGGAATTTTTTCGCTGCGTTCAAGTCTCATTGGTGGCCTTCGGCTGTTGTTTTCTTTTTAGTCGGGTTGTTGTCTCTTTGACATGTACCCCATTATAATTCTCAATTTTATTTTGTAGATTGACAGAACCTTTGACAAAAGACAAGATGCTAATTTATGGCCAGATGGTTTGTTTGGAAGAAGTGTGTCTAGATACTTGTGCTTAGAAATATGTGAACCATCAATTGTAAGTTGTACTAGATGTTAAATGAAAAAAATACGATGGAGGGTAAATATATTCATACTGTTAAAAGGTAAAATTACAAAAAAATACCAAACTACGATTAAAGTTCAAAACGGAAAGTCCATAATCTAAGGGCAAAACCGAAAGCTCAATCACATCAAACCAATGGATAACTGTCATATTTCTGACTTGGTACAGGCATCTACTTATGTAGAAAATGATTAAATAAACCTGGTTTTATAGCTCGCTAAATATCTCACTTGTACATGTTGTATGACAGTCGAATAAAAGTCAATATATTTCTTTTTCTTTTTTCTAATATTTATTCAAGATTAAACTTGTCGTAGGAATGGTCTATGCAATATTACATTGATCACAATATCTGCAAGAAAATTGATTCTTTACAATACATGTGCTTTACATAGAGTTTTATATATCAGTTAAGAGTTTCGATGGAAAAAAGTGTTATTTGTATTTGTAAACTATTAACCTTTATTGTTTTTGTAATATCCTTTTTGCATGCCTCAATAGTTTAAAAATAGTTTGTCAAAATCTTTTTTACTGTAGAAACAAACAAATATGTCAACAAAGATGAACAAAATGGCATTAGACAAAGCACATAAGCAAACATGAAATACAAGAATATGAAAATTCATCATAGCACAATAACACAATGGCGACATATATAATTACCGAGCCGCTGTAATCCTTTTTTTTATAATTGTTACCTATTTCTTTTACTTTTGTTCACACAATGTTGTCAATATAATGGAATATTGTGCAAATTTAATACAAATGAAACGTTCACTTTGTTATAAATAAACTCATCATAGATACCAGGACTAAATTTTGTATATACACCAGACGCGCGCCTCGTCCACAAAAGACCCACCAGAGACTCTCGAATCCTAAAAAGTTAAAAAAGCCAAATAAAGTACAAAGTTGAAGAGCATTGAGATCCAAAATTCCTAAAAGTTTTGCCAAATACAGCTAAGGTAATCTATGCCTCAGATAGAAAGGCTTATTATTTCAAAAAATTAAAAATTTTGTAAACAGTTAATTTATAAATATAACAATATCAATGATAATTCATGTCAGCACAAAAAGTGCTGACTACTTGGCTTGTGATACTCTCGGGGATAAAACCAGTGTTAATCAATCGTCTTCTACATAAGAAAATGACTGTACCAAGTTATAAATGTCATTTGTTATGGAATTTTCCGTTTTAAATTTCCCTAAGGGTTCAGTATTTTTTTTGTTTTACTTTTTTCATATATCTCTGTTCAGAGATTTCTTTTTGTTATGCCAACAAGGTCTTCTAATTAATCTAATAATGTTCAACATCATTTGTAAATGGTAAACCACAGAAACAAAATTCAAATATTTGTAAGTTTATAAACCTGAAGTTCAAAGTTTGTGACGTTTGATCAAGATTCCTATTTTATAAAATGCGATGACCTTCTTGAAATTTTGCAACGATGTTTGAGACAAACAATAGGATCAGATAATTAAACAAAACTATCGCAGTGGCAATTTCATTAGGCTTTTACTATGACAAATCGATTCAGTGGCATTTGATTCAAATGAGAAAAAAAATTATCCAATAAAACAAAACTTTTCATCACCTCAACACTCTAACGTAAAAATAGAATGGCAGTAACAATTTTTTTGTTATTTTTTTCTAAGTACTACTTTGACCACATACATTATTCATTACCGAATTATATATTGTGATTTAAGGTTGATGGTACAAGGCATAACGTAGCATTCGAAATCAATAATTATTCTTCATTGTCTGAAGACATTTTTTGGGGGGCAGTTGTAAAAGTATATGTCTTGGCACTCTTTAATTAGAATCTGATCTCTTAAATTAGACTTTTCTCCAGTGTTTGTACGTGTATGAGCAGCACCATGGATAGTACATTTTGAGTAGGATCTCAGTTAATCCTCCAGATCACAGAATACCACCCACGTTTTTTCTTAGGTTGTAGTTGCTCAGTCTATACTGACCTGAGTATTGTTTGTGAACTACTATTTGGCTTTTGGTCGTTTTGTTTTATCACCATGAAATTGTCAGTCCGTTTTTGACATTCGTTTGATTATCTTTTTTGTATCTTTGGCCTCACATATTTGCCATTTTAGTAATATATTTGTATAGTTTAAACTTATATTAGGGTCGTGATGTACTGGTTGTTGTTGCTGTAGTTCACGAAAAAGATGCAGTGCCAGCTGGCTTTGCATGTGTAGATTATACTTTAGATACGAGTAAGTCATAAGTAAATATGATTTGGAAGGTCATAAGAGAGAGGGACGAACGATACCAAAGGGACAGTCAAACTCATAAATCTAAAACAAACTGACAACGCCATGGCTAAAAATGAAAAAGTCAACAAGAAAAACAATAGTACACATGACACAACATAGAAAACTAAAGAATAAACAACACGAACCCCACCAAAAACTAGGGGTAACTTTATCAAAGGCACATATGTTTAAATTAGAATGCTATTTATTTGATCTGACCTGAATGATTGTTAAAGTCCTTGGTTTTGAATCGTACTTAACAAACAAAACAAAATTCTTCGGTAACAAATGAGCTACAAGCAAATGGAACTAAGCAATGTTTTAAGTTTTTTTTCATTAATTCCTATTGAAGTGAAATTGTGCTAAACTATAAACGAGAAAACACAATTATACAATAACTTATGATGATTTGCTGGTTTGATCGTATGTAAAGATAAAAAAGAAGATTTTGTATGATTGCCAATGAGACAACTCTCCACAAGAGACCAAAATAACACATACGTTAACAGCTATAGGTCACCGTAGGTTTGTTTCGTGCCAGCCTTAAGTCATGTTTTCGCAATTCTAAATTGATGAAATTATCTGTAGTCAATGCTTTCCCCTCTACCTTGCCAATTACTAATTATATTTTTATCAGAGGAAAAAGCTATACAGAAGATGACATTATGTATCCGAATGATGGATAATTCTCTGACAACTGATGCTGTCTCTGATCTTATTCTTTTATCAAAAGGTCAACGAAACCCACCAATGGGATATACTCTTATATGGTAAGTACAATTCACAGAAAATAATCGATTGGATATACTCTAATAGGGTAATCATACTTATAAGTGAAACAAGAATACCCACCACACAGAAACACACAAACAAATAATATAGAAGTCCACATAGCATGCAAACTGCAGCATAACAAAGAACATCTTCAATCAACTATAGACTCCACAGGACACCAAGAACATTGATGTACTTAAAACGAACATGCAATCTCGAACTTTCTACAATTCTCAACTATCAGTCACCCAGTTCTCACAAAGGAGGATTCAAAACTGTTGACCACACAAAAATCAAAGTATACCGTGATAATCTATAATCAATAAATTGAGAAGGAACAGTGGTATTCTATTTATATTTTAAATATGAATTTAAGTTACAGTGATCTGAACAATATGACTTTATGTTATAAAATGTCAAGAAACACAGTCCCTGTGCAAAGGCAGAAATATCAGAACCCTTCATCGCCTTTTAATGTGTAAGTATCATTTGTTTATGATTTTTTTTATTGAAGCACTCTCTGTTAGGTAAATTGTTAAAATACCCTACGAACGGTCGATATCTATAAAGTGTTTATTTCAATGTGTTCAAGTCTTAAACATGATAAAAAAAGAGGGACGAAAGATACCAAAGGGACAGTCAAACTCATAAATCTAAAACAAACTGACAACGCCATGGCTAAAAATGAAAAGGACAAACAAACAAGAGCACACACGACACAACATAGAAAACTAAAGAATAAACAACACGAACCCCAGGTTCACATTTGTGTACGGCATTGAACGAGTAAAATAGAGTAGATAGTTAAGTAAGTTTTTGTAACATTCAATATAACAAAATGTTATCAGGAATAGAATAATATAGTTCTTTCATCACTCTCATCATTAATCTTTTAAATTCATATTATCTAATTCTCCGTCAAAATATTTGGATTGATTACAAATTGCAAATATTAATTTCATCAATTTTGTTTTTATAAGCAACACAAGAGCCTCTGTATTTGAGTGGATAGTTCCAGTAATCTACGAGCGGCAATATATTGTTATTTGATTTAACGAATGATATTAGATCTGCAGGGATAAAGCTATACCAATTAGCGTTACATATGTAGTACTCTAAAGTGCGATGGTCACGCTAAAGTGCGATGGTCTACGCTAAAGTACGATGGTGTATCACATGAAGTGCGATGGCTGTTTGTTCGCTAAAGTACGTTGGTTTATCACGCTAAAGTGCGATGGACTAAAAGGGTAATGTTAAAGGGCTTAAAGTATTAAAGAACACGGATTTAAAAATAGTCTTCTTGCGAAAGTTAGTACAAGGTTTTATGACATATTTGATAGGCTTTATAATTACCGGTAGTCTTAAATGATCATTGTTTTAAATTAAAATGGCTCGTGGGTACACAAATTTCAGCAAAATATTAAACCTTTATTTTTTCAATACAAATTTTATTCATTACACTATTAGTTTTTACTTTATGATATGGTACAAAATTGAACACAGAAAATCGATTCGGGTTGGCCCCAGATGAACTTTAAAATGTTTATATCTTTGAAAAAGCTCCAAATTATCTCCCTCTGGTGCAAAAATGCAATTTTTTGGCATTAAATTTTAAACATTTTTTTTAACTCATCGGTGACCCATATTTTTTTATTATTTTTTTTCAAATAAGCTGCACATAAACTAAATAATTGTAAAATTTAAGCGATTTCTGTAATTAGGTTATTTTTTTATTTCGAGATTACCTCTATTTTTCCTATTAGTTCAACAGAAAAAAAAGGACACTAACAAAAATGTATACTTCTTCTGGAGGCAGATTGTGAGCTTAAATGAATGATGACCCCATTTTTTTTTATTTCATTTTTCTTTTAAGTATATGATAAAGTTCATTTATGAAAAAATATAGCGAAATCCTATATTAGATTTTTTTTAAAATTTATACCCAAGAGCCCCCTTAAGAAGAACGACCACATAATTATTGCTAAAATGGTAATTTAGGTGTGACAAAAATCTATATATCCTGTATATGTGTTTTTTTTTATTCAGGCTGGTATCACATATTTAAATAATTGGTGTAGCTTGCCGTTCACACAGTTTATCACTAATGTGAACATCCTCTGAAAGTCGTCATTGTAAATTACAAATACAAAATTCGTTCTAATTTTTTAGCAGACAATTTATGATTTACGCATGGAAACATGACGTACCTTTATTTTACCGACTTTACTTTTCATTAAAATCAATATTTGAACGGGGACGGCAAAGTAATCTGCAACATAAACAATGATTTCAATGTATCCGTTAGCTTCAAATAAAAACAGGATAAAGGATATTTATAAATAAATGCGTATACTTTTGTATCTGTATAGTAAGATGGTCGACTGCAGGACAAAAGTCCTTCTTCTAGCACCGAAAAAACCCACATTTGCTTCAGCCGACAAAACTCAGTTATCATGTTTAAATTGAATAAGTCATGGACATTCGCTTCAAACTTGTTAATCAAATATTCTACATTTATCTCTCGGCATGTTCATTTTTTGTTTGTATAAAACTTTGGTCAGGTCATAATCCATAGTATGTTTATTACGTCTATACTTTCGCGGACCATCGCACTTTAGCGTGTGTAGGCATCGTACTTTAGCGTAGACCATCGCACGTTAGCGTGACCATTGTACTTTAACGTCCCCATCGCACTTTAGAGTCCTATACATATAATGATACTAGTTATTGCAATGATAGTAAACAATTCAGCAGAAAAATCAACAATCGTCTATTCACAACATATTGCAAGTTCTTATTACTCTGAGTGCATATTCAATACTCTTCAACTTCGTACTTTATTTGACCTTTATTTTTCTTTTGAGCGTCACTGATGAGTCTTATGTAGACGAAATTTGCATCTGGCCTAAATACAAAATTGATTGCAATCTATGATGAGTTTATTTCCAGGGAAATGATTAAATATGTGAACCACACACATCTCTGAATAAAAAATACCACTGAGATACCCTGTTAATTTGCGACAGGGACACGGATATACTAGTATGCTAAAAAATCACTCATACATTTGACAGAAATGAAGATAATACATTTGAATCAGATTTGAATCAAATTTGTTTATGTGAATTTTTCTAGCCATGTCAGAAGTTCCATTAAATGCAAACCCTGAAATACAAGCTGTGTCTGCCATACCTGATGTAAGTTAGATTTTTGTTTATGCAATGGTTGTCAGAAACGTGCTGTGAGAGTTGAATGTTGCGATTTAATTTTTTATGGCAGAATATCAATAGTTATACAATTCCCAGGAAAAACATGTCTGATTAGACACTTTATGCATAGAAACCTAAGTACTGAGCAACACAAATAACAAACGGGTAACCCCAGATGCTCCGAAAGGTTAAACAGTGTTATACATCATTCCGTGAATAGGACGTCATTGTAGCTATGACAATTGTAACAAACACGTGGTCATCTGTGACATAAATATTCTTGAAAGGTCTCTAAAATCATGGCCTGTATCTCCATAGAAACCATTGCTTCATTTTCGTGATATTTGTTTTTCATAGATTGATTTTTTGCTTAATAAGGCCGTTATTAACCTCGTTTAAATCATTTCACATGAATTCATTTCGGGACCTTTTTATAGCCGTTTTCACCTTTTTGAAGGCTGACGGTTGTCTATAATTGCATACAAAAGGCATATCCTTTGATTGCTAGAATTGGAATATGTTGATTTGATTTTGATTTTGGCATGTGATTATGAACTTTTCTCAAAGTTCAGTATTTTTGTGATTTTACTTTTTGCTACATAAATGGAAAGTTTAGAATTGAACAGCATTACTTCTAAATTGTAAATTCATAGAAAAAATAGTGAGATAAAAAGATAAATTCATAGCCCATAGAAAACAAGAGTTTTACATTGCCAATCTCAATGATAATATCGAGTCTTTGTATGTTTTCCCAATGATATTCACTATATTGATCCCTTACTACTATGTTTTAAATTGATGCAAGATCCTTTATTTTAATTTCGATGGTATATATTTGAGCTTATGACACAGTGATGACTGCTGTACCTCTATTGTGACAATTTGATTTTGCCATTTAATTAGGGACTTTCCGTTTTGAAATGTTTCCGGAGGATAGTATTCTTGTGATTTTACTTTTGATCTACATATTTATAGAACTTTGAATTCATAAGATGACATCGCCTGTATATTGAAATGTAGAATTAGTGTGTATGCTACCTTAATGTCATTCGTTGTGTTAGGCTTTTCTGTGTAATCTGTTTGATTCGAATGAAGGACCATGGTTACAAAGGTGGAGCACTTTCCTTATAGGAATGTCAATAGTAAGAGTAAGATTAAAGACTCGTCGTAAATGTAGTATTTTGTTTTTAGGAACTACACCATTTAGAGTCAATAATCGGCATTCCCATGGGAACCAACTATGCACCTCTTCTTGCCGGCTTTTGTTTTATTCTTATATGAGGCTGATTTTGTACAAGAACTTCTTATTAAGAAGAAAGAAAAAAGTTAGCAGTATCCTTTAATTTTACTTTCTGCTATATGTTCTCTCACTAAATAATTCAAAATTTGGTGAATATGTTGAACGAATTTATCCCATCGAACTAGAGATAAAAGATACAACAGATAGAGTTCAGTCGGCGTCGTATCTTGACTTTCATCTAGAAATTAACAATGAGGATCGATTGAAAACAAAAAATTACGACAAAAGTTACGGAAAGTCCCTAATCAAATTGCAAAACCAAACGCTCAAACACATCAACCGAATGGATCACAACTGCCATATAGCTGACTTGGTGCATCCATTTTCTTTTGTAGAAAATGGTGGATTGTATCTGGTTTTATAGCTAGCTAAACCTCTTACTTGTATGACAGTCGCACCAAATTCCCTTATATTGACAACGATGCGTGAAAAAACCCAGACACAATAGATATAAATGTCAGAGATAGGGGTATAGCAACCAACATGGTGTTACAACCTTAATCACAATAAAAAAACAACTGAATGTTTAACATAGAAGCACAAAAAATCATATATCAAATGTCACAACCTCTTTCATTGCTTTTATGTTTTTATATTTTATCTATGGAAAAATCCACCCATAAAGGAGTGAAAGTGATATTGTGACACATTGCTATTTTGCACAAATGTTTGCATTCAACACTAGAGAACAACTTTTTGTTTTCATCATCTAGTTGTGAATCAGTTACTGTCTATCTTTTTTTTATCAACATAATAATCCTTACCTAAGTATGCAGAATTGAAATTGCCTTTTCCCTGTGCCAATTATGATGCATTCAAATGGCAGAAAAATATTTCATGAAAAAGCTGATGTTTTCAAAAATGAAAGTTATGTTTACAGAATGTTTAATCTCAATTTCGACTAGAACGGAAACAACATGTTAGAAATTAAACAGAGAATACACGATGTTAATGCGATTATGTTTTACGAAGGCAAAGCATAACAATACAGTTTAATATTCTCATTTGAAAAACTAACTTTTGTCAGCTAATTTTGGCTAATTTTTTATAATTAATATCAGAAATTTGGATTTAATTCTGAACTGGATTGGATTGAATACTTCAAAACTTCTGGAAAACGTTCTTTTGCCCCGTATCTTATTAAAGCAATTTCATTGACTGTTATATTTAAAAGAATATCATATACTTGAATAGGATGGCAGTATGGTTTCTAAATTGAATACAAGGTGTGGTCCTTGTGGATATGATGATACGAAAAAGAACGCAAAGAAATGGTGTGCCATCTGCGAAGAAGGCTTTTGTGAAGAATGTGAGAAGTCTCATAAATCTATGAACGTTTCTAGAAATCATAAGATGATTTCGATTGAGGACTTTTGTCAAATACATGATATTACAGTAAGTTTGAACTGTGGGTTTCATGGTAAAAGGCAAGATCTATACTGCAAAAAGCACGACACTTCAGTATGCGTCATCTGTATGTCATCTGAACACAAATCGTGTGCCTCTTCATATGTCATCTCTATCGACGAAGCATCTCAACACGCAAAAAAATTAATTGCTCTCTCAGACTTAGAAGAGACAATTTCAAAATCTTTGGAAAATGCCAAGGATTGCATAAACGACCAAAAAATAGTATTGAAAACTATGGACAAAGATGAACAAGCAATTAGAAAAATGATTAAAGACACGCGAATGTGTCTAAATACATATTTGGATGAACTCGAGAGAAATCTGCTTCTAGATTTGATATCCAAGCATGTGAATTGTAATTTTAAATTCACCTAAATTTCTAATAGATTGAAGCAAATAGAGAAAGAAATAGTAAACATTAGAGAGCAGACACTGCAAATGAAACGGTTTAAGTCTGACTTAAAAGTGTTTCATGGAACGCATCAGTTTAACACAAAAATACTTGGGATCACTTAAAGAAGAGATAAAAGATTTTACGAATAATGGAATAGCAATAGAGATACATCCCATGATTTACTCCTTAATGAAAGAGGTTAAGCGTTTTGGAGTAATCAAAGTTACTGAAACAAAGGCTGGTCTAGAATTAAAAGACGCAAAGCTCGATCAGTGTCAGATACAGATACATGGAACACTGCAAGATATTTGTAATATCATTCTGCAGCTGAAACAGAAGTTTGATCTAAAACAACCAGCCAAATCAATTACGGGTTGCATTGTACTACCGGCCTACATAATCATAATTGCAGACTATTTTGGAAGTGGTAAACTAATGAAATACAATATCGATGGGAACCACTTTCGTGAAATTCCTGTCTCTGATGAACCATACGATCTTACAGCTGTAGCAACCAACCGTATTGCTGTTACTTATGGGTCATTTCAATACCTGGAGATTATCAATAGAAATAATGATAATGAAAGAAAGAAGGTACCATGTGATAGTTACTGCTGGGGAATATCTTACCAGGACCAGAGGCTGTATGTATTTGTAAACGGTAGAGGAATAGTGCTTATGGACTTGAATGGGGAAAAATTAAATACAATTGATACCAATCTTTCAAGTGTGCATTATATAGCAACGACAAATGATAGGATATACTATACAGACCAAGGAAACAACACAGTACACTTCTGTAGTATAAATGGACAAGAAATCTGGGTCTTTAAGGATCAGTCTATTTCCCAGCCAAGAGGTATATAAGTAGACCATGAGCAGAACGTATTTGTTTCATGTGAATCGTCTAACAACCTGACTCTGATACACCATGACTGTAAAGATAGTAAGGTCTTACTAACTGATCAGGATGAACTTGATAAACCAGGAGCAGTGTATTACTGCAGGGAAAAAGAAGATTGTATGTTTGGGATATAAAAAAGGGAGCGTTGCAATATACCAAGTGTCATAAAAACAAAACAGATTGAAATTCTTATGGTTTTGGAAATGACTCGTACTCTTAACGATTGTACAGTTTAATCTAATTTCAAAAATGAGTAATCATGTAAGGTTTTACAATTCATATAAATAAAACTTGAAATATTGATTCCAATTAAGCATGCATGTGAATGCGCATTTCATCTCTTTGCATTACTTGATGGGGACAAATGCGATAATGATTTAACCGTAAAGACATGTCCTTTGTTGACGCTTCGATTTGTTTGATGCGAATATTTACTTGCATTTGTCTAAACCCAACTTTGACCGGAAACGTTAAATTCAACAAGTGTTGTATATTCTGTTCCTTTGATATACAAGTTACAATGTCATATAATTTCATGAGGTTACTAAGAGTTAGACTATAACTCTATGAATATAACACCATCCAAAATGGTTCGCAAGATGATTCTAAATTAACACTAACAACCGGTATACATATAAAATTAATAGATTGACTTCTATTTTTGATTTTGTTCCTACCAGTTTTGCACTATATCAGAGCTCAAAGATTTATATTCATGACTCATTGAAAGTATTTTTACAAACACCCTTTGATTTATCAGTAGTTGTCAGCTTATGCTTGAAACATTATTATTTCTCATAAAACAGAAATTTTTAGATAGTAATTATCATTGTATCTTTTATTTTAATTTCGGGTATAAAACCAAAATATTAGAAAATGATACTAGTATATTTCAAAGTTCTTACTTCTTTCAAAAGCATGATGTACATTTATAATATAGTATCTAATGAATTCAGTTAAATTATTCTTTCATCTGATTGTCAATAGCTATTTCAAAAGCTTGCATGCTTATCACATATACTGTCATTTAAAAAATGAATAAATTATGAAACCTGTTTGGAGAATTGTAATTTGTATTTTTTGACTGTTAGTTTAATCAACAAACATGTGGTCACCTTTGTTTTTGTATTATCGAGAACATTTTGATCGTGCTTTCAAACTCATAGGTCCTCTTTAGTTTCAGGATCAAAATGATGTTTAGCGTTTATGAACACCATATAACAACGAACTGGAAAAAGAATCATTTGTTAATCACGTAACTCAACAGACAGGAATACAGATAATTCAAAACAATAAATAAAAGGAACTTACATAAAGTATTCGTGGTTATTAAAAGTTAGATTCACAACAAAAAATTAAATCATGTCCTCCTGACTAAAGCATCAATCAGATCACCGGCAATGGATTTTTTTTATAAGAGCGTCATAAACAGTCAGAGAAACGCACGAGGAACAATTATAGATGGATTTGGCTGTTATTTTAAAGTATGTTTGTGTCATATGACTCTTGAACTGTTTCTGTTTGTCTACATCGGTGATTTTACAATATTCCGCTTTACACTTTCCTGATAAAGATATTCAAAGGTAAACTCTCCATTCGCATGCCGTTTATAGTACTGTTTAGACTGTTTACAATAAATCATAAGGAATTGAAGTAAGCAATGGAAATAAAACACATTTGTTATTCATCATTTTATGCTTTTATACCAAAAACTCAGAAAAAAACCCACATCCATTATAGATATATTGTGAGATATCAACCCCCCTGCTATGCCCCTAGCCAATGAAGCATTCACACTCTAACAGCAATACGTACAGTTAAACATTAACCACTAATTATTAATGTGCATATCTGTAAAGCAACAACGTTTTAGTTGGTTTATTATTATTTTATACCCCAAAAAATTGGAGCCGAAAAAAACAATGCTCAAATGTCTTATTACAGTATTAAATTGATATTTACAGCCGATTCCATTGAGTGTGTAGGCAAAGGTAATTTCTTTGGTTAGTTGCTTGCTAGCTGAACCATGAAGTCATTATTAAGTCAGGTAAACTACCCTCCTTCAAAAGTAGACTAGTCCGACAAAGAACGAATTTATCTGTCTGTAGGACTAGGCTGCTTCAAATGGAGGGTAGTATACCTTACCTATGCTCTTACTCGCCTTTTATGCTCTTTTTTTATCACTCTGTGTGTGATATTCAACTACTTTAATTAAATAGAAACAGGTTTAGAAGCAGCAAAATATCATTTCTTTCAAGTTCTTAAGACAGAAATAATAAAACAAAAAATTATGAAAGTTTTTTCGATGTTACGTGCATTCTATACATTATTACCTTTTCTTTTTTTCGGTTATTTTACTTGTTATACATGTATCTTGTTGAGTATGAAAATAACGTACTGCATTGGTATTGGTAGCTCTTATAATCTAGTCACATGCAAAATTTCATATAAACACGTGAAATCTCTCAATTACGTACCCGCTACTTTAAAGCGGTACAATTTTATCAACAGTGTATAATGGTTTTTTCCCGGTGTTTCAGCATTAATCGCGTTTGGCAACTGACTTATCAGGATTCATATTTGATCGTCAATTATGATCAGTTATGGGCAATAGATTCGGGTTTCAAACGGAAAAAAAGTGAAAATCTTCAATATCTTCAATAGCTATCAATACGTCTAATTTATTTAATCCACTATTGTCTACTTAAGAAAATGCCTTTACCAAGTCAGGAATATGACAGTTTTTGTCCATTCGTTCGATGTTGTTGACCTTTTGAATTTCCCACGGAGTTCAGTATTTTTGTGATTTTATTTTTTGTTAGCACGATCAACATAGTACAATTTAAACAAGATAAATTCATTATTTCCAAAGTTATTGCATAAGAACAAGTAATTTTCTAACCAATAAAGGATATCTCTCGAATGGCAAAATGGACAAAACTCTATATTAAACTAAAGAAGCAACATACTAAAAAAATTAAAAGCATGAGTTGAATAGTTTATTATAAGGAAACAGCTCGAATCACATTTCCATCTATTGAACAAATATTACCAGTTTTAATTTTCGAATTTAACCGCTGCTTTCACATTTCAAAATGAACGTTTAGGATTTGTCAGTGTACGGATATGGATAGTTAACCGCACATTGCTTGAAAACAAAGAAATATTGATGTCATTGTCAAATACGTTTATAAAGTAATGCAAATAGATAAAAAATACAATAAAAAAAAAACATTAACACAATATGCTAACCGAGTACCTGTGACCAAATCGATTTAATGTTTTTGGTATAACATTGTAGTGTAACGCGTAAATAAGGTCCAAAACATCGATTTATATCTATCGATCTTTATTGCACTGTATTCGTTTCTCAGCAACAGAGGAATAGTATGAATGATTTATCTGTCAACTTAGCAAACCTCACATGACATTCAGGCGACAAATTACCTTGTTTATGTCTCTGTGGATAAATACACCGACAAACAAGGTACTAGTATTTTTGTTCTCTTCTGCTTGTTTATGGTAGTACTACAATGTTAATCATCAGAAAGTATGTCATCTACAATTTAGTTTGATTATTTCATCGGCATAGTTTGAAGGGTCTTCAAGTATCGATGCCTTAGTATATCTTTCCCCCCAACATATTGAATCATATGAATTATAGCATTATAGTCTTAAACTTCTGTCTGACATTTGTACTTCCATGTTCTTGGCCCTCTTTTCATGGTCCCATTTTCACTGAAACTGCAAACCTTTTTAACAGTATTGGGACAATTATAGTAGTTGGTGAATATGTTTTTCTGACAGGGTTTGCTTGACCTCGGCATGGTTCAGCTGTCAACGTTAAGTTGTTGCTAGTAGATTTCTTTCCCGTTCTATCATTAATGATTCTATAAAATCATCAACATTGGGTGTGCAAAATAAAAGTGAAGTCTTACACAACAAGTACGTGTAATGGTGCTCATCTGTACTTAATATAAATAGAAAGATGTGGTCTGAGTGCCAATGAGACAACTCTCCATCTAAGTCTTAATGAATAAAAAGTAATCAATTATAGGTCAAAGTATGACATTCAAAACGGAGCATTGACTCACACCTAAGAGCCAGCTATAATTGGCCTCCAAAATGTCTTTTTTCTCTTTAATTATTCCGATAACTTTTGTGGATACAATGGTTGACAGAAAACTATAGTAACAAACCAGTGTAAAACAATTCAAACTGGACAACCAACGCTCTAATCTATATGAAAAACGAGAGTCGAGAAACCATAACTACTGTACAACAGGTTCAAAACTTAGGACAGGTACACAAAAATGCCCGATCCATTTGTGAACGTCAATTTTTTGTGATAATGTCCGTTTCTCATGACCACAATTATGCCTAGGCCAAGGTTCATCTGACTTTGGTCTTTTCTATAAAGAATTTCTTTTGTTTTACATTCTACAACAATTCTAAGCGATAATTTTAATGTGGTAAAGTTATATTGTATTCCCAATGTTCATCTCAAATGGAAGGGACTGTAACTGGTGTTCCTGTTGAGAATGTATGTTTTTATATGCTGTAAGAAAGGGGGGGGGGCAAATACAAATACACACAAGAATTTGTCCAAGTACACGGTTGCCCCACTCGCACTATCATTTTCTATGTTCAGTGGACCGTGAAAGGAGTAGGTTCAGTAAGACCCTTTTTTGGCCCCAAAATATAGCAGTTTTACAAAATCTTTTAATTATTTATTGGAAAGTAGAATGTTTCTGCTACACAAATATGGGCTGTTTTTGACAATACAATGCACAGATTTCGGGTACTTACATCATTAAGTCATGCTAAATTACTGAAATCTTCACAATTTTAGCATTTTAGTAAAATTTTAGACGGTTTCCGTTTTAAATGAAAGTGGCCGCATTCGAGTCATTCATAACATTGATATGTAAGTTGTATTTGATGATAATACATAACATATAACAGGCTATTATTTAAACTTGGAATTATTTTTAATTATGGAATTTGCTAAATTTTCTGTGCTGGAATTTTTTTATAAATTCCATGTATATTTGGTATAATAATGCTTTGATCGGTTCATAACACTTTCCATATAATGTATTTTGTATAGATAGTGTTGTGCGCGGCACAGTACATTCTATTGAAAATGTACCATCTTTTTTGTTAAAGAAAGTGTTGTGCGCAGCACAGACCATTGAAGTACAGAATAAACATGGAATTTATTAGAAATTTCTAGCACCAGAAATTATGAAAATTCCATAATTAATAATAATTACAAGTTTAAATAATAGCCTGTTATATATAAAGGTTGAGGATGAACACGGATGCGGCCACTTTCATTTTGACAAAAACTATCTGAAAAGTGACGATTTTTTGCATATTTGATAGATTTTTCATATTTAAGCTTGAATCGGAACGTTTTTAATGACTTAATCAGTTCAAATCTTTCACATAAACTGATTGAATGAATTGAAATAGACACTTAAGTGTTTAAAAAGTGTCTAAAATATTTTGTTAGATGAACCTGAAATTTGAGGCCAATATAGGCCCTTACCGGACCTACTCCTTTGGATCAGATCTCTAATTTGGAATTAAAATTAGAAAGATTATGTTAAAGGGAACATGTGTACTAAGTTTCAAGTTGATTGAACTTCAACTCGAGAGAGACGGACGAACGAACGAACGGACGAACAGACCCACAGACCAGAAAACACAATATCCCTCTAATATCGTATGTGGGGCATAAAAAAAACAAAGTAAAGTTCACCTAAATGTCTTGAAAAAAATACGCGTATCTGTTAAAACAAAACTTAATCTCTTAGGATGGTCATTTATGTATTTGGTAGTTGTAAGGTGAATAATTAATGGTTCTGATAGTTCTTATAAATTCTCAGTTAAAATGTAATTACAAACAAGTCCGATTTAACCATTTTTTAAGTTAAGTTACATCATCTTCTAATTTGTTGAATTTATATTTTAACAGGGGGAGAGAATAAAAGTATGGCATCTTTATTGAACGTACAGTGTGGAACGTGTAAAATTGATGGAAGAACAAATAACGCAAAATCATGGTGTACCAATTGTAAAGAAGGATTTTGTGAAGAATGAGAGAAATCTCACAAATCTATGAAAGTTTTGAGACAGCACACGATGATTTCGATGGAAGATTATCGTAAATTTGAGGACATTACAAAAAAAATGAACTGTGAGATTCATGGTAAAAAGCTAGATCTTTACTGTAAGGAGCACGAAATGGCAGTTTGTGTAACCTGTATTTCTTCTGAACATAAATCATGTTCCTCTTCTGATGTTATCTCCATCGAGAAAGCATCAACACGTGCAAAACAGGCAGCTGCAGACTTAGAAGAATTAATCTCAAGAACTTTGGAAAACTTCAAGTATTTTATAAACAACCAAGAAATTGCCTTGGAAAATGTAGACAAAGACGAACAAACAATTAGAAAAATGATAGAAGACACGCGACTGAATCTGAATGAATACTTAAATGATCTCGAAAGAAAGTTGCTATTGGATTTAAGATCAAAACATGCAAACTGTCAATCACAATACACGAAAAGTCTTAGCCAACTGAATCAAAAAAGGATAGAAATAGAGAACTTAAAAGAGCAAATAATTAAAATGAAACACTCTGCATCTGACATTCAAGTATTTTTAGGAACGCATCAATTCAACAAAGCAATAACTGAACAGATTGGATCACTTAAAGAAGATATACGGTTTCATACGGATACCAGTATGAAATTAGAGATAAATCCTTTTATCAATTCATTTATGGAGGAGGTAACGCAATTTGGAGAAATTAGGGTCATTGGAACAAATGTTGGCCAAGCGAAGACTAAGATGCATGGTTCAAAACAAAATATTTGTAATATTAGTCTACTGTTGAAACAGAAGTTTTATATCAAAGGATGTGAAGTCCCAATAACTGGCTGCATCATCTTATCAGACTACAGAATTATATTTGCAGACTATACTGGAAGCATGTTAATGGAATATAATAACAATGGAAAACATATTCGTGACATTATTGTTGATCATAGACCTTTCGATCTTGCAGCAGTTGATACCGACCGTATTGTTGTTTCATATGGAGTATCTAAATATTTGGAGATTATAAACACTAATAAAGAAAATAATAGGAAGAAGGTAGAATGTAGTGACGACTGCTGGAGAATATCTTACCAGGACCAGAAAGTGTGTGTTATTGTAGACCATCAAGGCATTGTGATTATGGACTTAGAAGGGAAGATATCAACTATAATTGATATCGATGTTACACATGTGCTTTATTTATCAACAAGCATAGACAGGATATACTATACAAACTTTCACAATAGTACAGTACACTGCTGTAGTATGACAGGACAGGAACTCTGGGCATTCAATAATCGTTCTATGACTTATCAGAGAGGTTTGTCAGTGGACAGTAGTCAGAACGTATTCGTTGTAGGCCTAATGTCTAATAACCTGACAGTAATACGGAATGACGGAGTAGAAAGCAAGATCTTACTCACTGATCGTGATGGACTTGATTGTCCATATACCGTGAATTACAACAAATTAAAGAAGATTGTCTGTTTAGGATACACAGAAGGGAGTGTTGCATTGTACGACGTGTTGGAAAAAGAAACAGAGCTCAAAGAAGCAAATGCCGTTTAACGCATTGCACAATATGAGCATTGTTCTTATTAATTATCAGATTTAAAAAAAAATTCAACCTACTATAAATAACCATGTTAATGTGTATTGCAACATCGCTTCTATTAAACAAGTATAAGACCGATCTCAGTTGTTTTTGTATTACAACGATTGACTCAATGCTCTTCGACATAAAAGACGTAATTTAACAATCGGTTTTACTGTGACGATAAAACATTCATATATAAGTATTGTGAATTAGGAAATGTACGGGTAAAACAGCAAATTTTAAAGCTGTCTTGACATGATATTGACTAACAACGACCCCCATACCACTTAACAATGCAAAAGACCAAAACAACCCCCCTCCCCAGAGCTGACGTTTAAACAAAGTAATAGGGAACTTGTTGTTTCCTGTGTAGACAGATATTTATTATTGATCCTCTTGAGATTCGACCCTAAAATATTCACGAAGACCAATAATTAATCTGTAGAGGTCGATGTAATAAAAATATATAAGAACAAACATAAAATTGAATATTTACAAATTATAATAACGAGATGCGGTATGGTTGTGAATGAGACAACTATCAAATATTAACATGAATATAACCGTCTTCAACAGTGAAAATTTTTATCCAGTTTATCTATAAAAGGCGACGACATAGACACATGTGAATCGATTCAAAGAGCAACTTTCGGTCTAATTCAAAACAATACAATTTGCCCAAAAAACTGTCAGGCTCCTGACTTGGAACAGGCACATAAAAATGCAGCGGGATTAAGCAGGTTTGTGAGCGCTCAACCCTCCCCTAACCTGGGACAACGGTTAAACAGCACAACTCTATAACTATTAGTTAAAGTAAGCAGATTTAACTCCGTGGATTTTGTTATTATAAAACATCCATGCAATCATAATGGCTGATAGGACCTAACACTATTTTAGTGTGTTGGTAGTTAAAGCTTGGAAAGGTCATCTTCAGATTATTTTAATATAATCAAATACTAGTATTTATGTAAAACTAACTAACTAATTTTATTCAGTATAAAATTAAGATCAAAAGGATCATCCATGCATCGATGAAACACATGAACACATATAAAAACATATACAAAACAAAACAACAATAAAACATAACAGCCAACAATTGTGACGCTTATAACAAGCAATAGACAAAACTCACACTTCAATATAATGCAATTATGTATATATGCATATATTTATATATCAATTCTAAATCAAAAGATATTATGATAGATCTTTCTAAATCAGAGGTTAAACTGTCAATTTCACAGGAATATTGGAACAAACTTCAGCTAAGAAAAATGAGCTATTTCTGTTTTACTGAGTTATTTTTGATACATTGATGGCATCCACAACTTTGATTAGGAATATGTTGTTAGGACAATGTCCTCGATGATAGCTATATGTTTGTTTTGTTTGTAATGAGAAATTAAAAAAAAAGATTTTTCTGTTTTGCATGGAAAAAGATAATGGGTTGTCACAAGTGGAGCATGTCTGTATCGTTGTAATATTCAACAGATTAATCTTTACCAAAAAATGGACATTACTTGCAGTTTAAACTGAGATAAAGCTATTTGGCAAAAAAAATTCCTTTAATAATGTTCAACCAGAGCAACATTCGAAAACACAAGCTTTTCAAGCAGTATGAACATTAATCGATTACGAATTTAAAATGGTATATATATTGCACTTAGCTTAAACCTAACATTTTAGAAATGTTTGTTTGGATACATACGGTTTTTTTCGAATAAGTTTGTCACGCCAAAAAAAAAATATGAAAAAAATATTTAAGTCTACAAAACCTAGAAACTAAAAGATAGGCATTATGAAACAGGTCAACGTCTTATTCAATAAATAACCTTTGTACATATGATTTCAATCGTTTGATTTTAAGAATTAGTATGAAATTATTTTCTTCCGAATTGTCTGCCCATAGGTGGCGTTTTTTTAGGTTATGTGTTTTATCTAATTTGGCGGTAAATCATTCGGCACGACAGGGTCCACTCGATCGGTCACGTAATTTTTTTAAATACTACTGTTATCTTAGATTTTGTATCATGCATTAAAAGATTGGTTTGCTTTACATACGTGTGAGTGTTTATTGAACTATTTACATATTTAAATTTATATGAGGACATTATAAAGATGTTTAATATTATGTATATGAAATATTTTATTAAATTGTTATTAAACTAGCCATCGGCTCTGTCGTGTAGTATTGCACTTTACTATTTCGTGTTATTATTATTATGAGAATAATATGAGGATATGATATACGGGTATTAACGGAGTAGAAAGATAAAAATCTTTAGAAGTTCAAAGTATTTTTCTACTCTTGTCTATATTAACAACCTGAGTAAGCTAACTCTAATGTATAAATAATATCAAATATAATCTATGTTTTAACTATGTATTTATCAAAATATTTACTTGTTTAATTTGAATACAAAGAATACAAAAGAGAGAAAGAAAATTCATCTGTAATCAAAAATAAAACATTGAACACACAGAATTTTTCTGTAGAGCAAAATTGCGATCTGAGATGAAGGAAATATGGGTTTACGTAAATGATTCTGTAATCTATACGAGACTTTCTCACAATACATATGTAATAACAAACATGAAATGATATTCTTTATGCCCGCGTCACACTGTCCCGATTTTTACGCCGATGGCAACACGATAATGGAAATTTTCAAAATCGGGACTGATCGTATCCAGATCGGGCTATTCGTAGTGTCATCTTTAACCATCGTAGAACCATCGGCCACGTTTTCTAGCTTTCGGGGACAACTTCGGGAAGAGTTCTAAATTTTTTAACATGTTAAAAAATCCCCGAAGGTGCGTCCGATGTTGAGGGTTCGTATTGAGTTCGTATCACCATCCTCACCATCGTAATGTCACCGGGAATGCCTCTTTGAACATCGTATTGCATTCGTGTTTCCATCGTTTCCATCGGACAGTTTTGACATTACGATGTCTACACGAATGAATCACGAAGCTACCCGAAGGTCTTATGATGGCAACACGACTTCATGAAGACCTCGTAATCCCGTCGTGTTGCCATCGAATAAAAGTACGAAGGCGACAAGATGGAACTACGACGGCAATAAATCCAGCTAAATGTAAGTTAATTTTCGCGCTAAAATACATTTAAAGTGCTATGCGCGATATTCACTGGTCAGTCTAATGCGACAGTTAAGAAAGACGTTCACAAAACATGGAGCTCATATCATATGATTCTATGAGAACAAGAAAGGCGACAGCGTTTTTTCTATTAATTCAAATGGAACAAGAAGAGCAGCTATTACAGGCTCAGGATTTACTTTCACAAGTAAAATACTATTTTTTGTCAATTTTTCGTATCAAGTAACATAATGAAAATCATAAACGCGCCTCGTACACCAACACTGCAAGTACACGTATATAGGGAAACCAACTTTTCTTTAATGTTCTGATCTTTTATGTATCGTCTGAGTTGTTGTCACACGAATGTTTACTCCATTACCATTTTGTTTTTCTATATGTCATATTTTACCGCATTTGTTGCTTTCCCCACATCCTTCCTTTTGTCTATATTATTATGATATTCTCCTGGAAAGAGCTCTTTTTGAATAAAAGGGATCAACGAACCCATTACCTTACCTTTAAGATAGATCATTAAACATGGGCATAATTAGGGGTGATTATTCAGACTAGTGCACACATTTTACAGTTCAAACAAGGCAATGCCGAGCATGGCATCCCCTCGTATGTAACATATTGGGGACAAATATGGACACTATATTTGTATATAACACATGCAGAAAATGGTAAATTGATTATGCATATTTGATACATAAATTTTTTTTTTTAGAAATCAAACAAAACATTCAGTAACTAGAAGTACCTTTAATATTGTCTTTAGAACCAGCAGGTAAAAAAATTAGCAACCAATTTCCTGTGTATTATGCTATTTCAAGGAGAAAAAACAAGTCCATATGCATGACCTTGACCTTTGGCCTTGAACGTAAAAAATTTCAGATCATTACAAGGAGGAACAATATACCAAATGTGGTTAAAATTTTTTGAAGCATATTGGTTTTAGAGTGTCCACAAGGGTGATATTGACTTATATTACAACTGCCACTGTGACCTTGACCTTTGAACTTTTAAGTCAATAGCGCTTAAGATATTCTTAACGAGTAACACCATACCAAGTTTTGAGCATTTTGGTTCTAGAGTGTCCATAACAATTTTATCTACACGCAACTTACATGTAGTTGGCGAGGGGATAATAAACTAAGTTTTAATAGAATTAGACAAAAAGATCTATTTCCCGCCATGCATGGCAGACTTGTACAGAAACGATATATGTTGTCGAAATTCTGTTCGTATCACAAAACGCGTGATGACTTCGGCATACAACTTAAATGCATCGTAAGCTGTACACGACGTCTTTTAGACATCGTATGGCCATCGCGCCATCATCGTAATCCATCGTGTAGCTTTCGTGATCCATCGTGTAGGCTGCGGCTGAGATATGAAGCTAAATACCCGTCTTCGGTTAACCTTCGTATGTCCATCTTTTGCTATCGTATATAATTTCGGCACCATCGTATAGACTTCGTTATTCATCGTACTTGCTTCGGTCACTTTTTGGTATTTTAACGAGATCGGGACCAACTTCGTACGAACTTACAATTTTCGCATTCGGGTGTCCATCGTATATAAAAATCGGGACAGTGTGACGCGGGCATTACTACAAACACTTCAATTAAAGTATAAAATGCAACAGTTTTTATATAGCCACGTAGACAACAAAGAATGAATATTTGAATTATATATAGGCTAACAAGATAAGATATAAATGCTAAAAAGCTTGTTAAAGTGAACTCGCAATGACAGTGTATTGGTGAAGGTACCGTCATCCGATTGCTTTTCGAAGGTATTTCCCTAAATATATAAAGTGTTTACAGACCCGTACATAATCCATGACAAACTCAAGATATTTTGTTTCGTTTGATTTACTGGCGATTAGTAAATATATCATTGTCACAGGTATAGTACGATGTCAAAGATGCTAACACGTTTAAACTTGTTGTGTCCGCATAGTTTTCATCATGCACATAATAAACGTGACTTGGATCATCCATAACGTAAATAAGATTATCCATGTTACCATCTTCACCGGCAAAAATTGCATGAACCTCGATTGAACTTTGTTTCATTTTGATTATTTCCATTTTAATGGCATCAGTGTTCATCCAGTTACCATCAGAAATCAGAACAACAAATTTCCTCGCAGAATGTCTTCCGTCATGGAAAGGATAAAACCCACTTTCGCCGATGTGTAACAAGGCATGAGAAGTATTTGATGAAGTTGAAAACACATCCTTCCCTATTTTGAAAGCTTGAGCTATCATGGCATCTTTGTCGTTTGTGAAACTAAATACAATATCTGGTTCATCTGTATATGTATACATACTTATGTTTACATCACTATTACTATGAACAATGGCATCAATCAGTGCCCGAGTTCCATATTTTTGTCTTGAATTTAAGTTCTCATTGGTTTGATTATTATTGATATCAAGTAAAATGATAACGTCAGCTTCTGTATGTAGGGTGCAATCTGCAAAAGAATATGATTAAGGCATTAAATACTAGTTATTTGTCGCATTAAAGACGTCTTAGTTGTCACATTAGTATTATTTATGTCATTTGCATGTTGCCTAAGTGATGTCTTTACCACATTTCATTGAAATCAAATTATTTGACACAATATTAATTTTGTAGTTTCGTATTTAATTTCGAAACAACAAGTAATTATTCTAAATAAAGGTAATAAAAGTATAGCTCTGTTCAATATTCATACAACGATTTTACTGTAACACGTACGGGTCACAAACCAAAACCGAGGGAAACACATCAAATATAAAATGAAAACAACAGTCACACTGAACTGCAAAAATATAAACGCCAACATACATAGAAACGGAGTATTTGATAACAACTGCATATTCTTGATTTGGTACAGGACATTATAAGAAATCAATTGATTTTTGAAGAAACTTGTACGTTATTTTTAGTTGTATTGCAATGTTCAAACTAGTTTGATCACACACAAAACATCCCTATTATCAAAATAAACCGATTGACTTCACTATATATAGATTTCCCTTCATCCAACAATTTGAAAACCAATGTACCAATACGCGTAATAATTGTGAAATGTATTAACAGGGAACTAGTACTAATTTTAGTATTGAAGTACTGACTTTCTGAGCTTATTATACGATGCTATGAATCATTGTATAAGTTTAGCTGATAAAAGTACTAGACAAATAACTAAAACATACTTGGTCACGAATATGTCAAAAAAAATATTTTTATGAAAACCTCAACACAATTCAAAAGTGTGCCGGAGGTCAGATGAGAGAAGATAAAACCATGGCCAAACGCTAGAAGAGACTTGAAATTATAACATAGTTGTGTTTAGGATTATTTGAATTCATAATGTGTCGGGTCTTTTTTATCCTAGAAAATGAAGGTATCAGAATATTCTTTAAATCAGTGTATTTTTAGGACATTTTATAAGAACATATTAATACATTCCAATCTGTATTTTATTTTGAATACATAACATAAATCGCATCTTAAAATATACATTAATACCGTTACAATCTGTATGAATTATCTCCCTTAGAAATCTATTGTAGAGGTCGTTGAAATGCGAAGGACTAGAGACATATTCTGCATGTCCAGAAACAGTTAACAGCTCATTATGAAGAACTGAATGTCCAATTCCCACTGTAACTATAGGTACACTGGATGTCTGTACAAACGTTGATACATCATTCGGATCAGAAGAGAGTCCGTCATACAATAATACTATGTAATGGTAGGCAGACGATAAACGAGACCCTAATGACGAACTCAACGATATCTAGAAGTAATATACAATTTGAAATCAGTATGAATGTTTCATTATTAGAAAAATGATTGTCTATAACTAAGGACAAATAAAATGTTGTATCTTAATAATCCGTTTTACCCTGTAGATAACAGCAAGCTCTCGATATATCTTATATATGAACATGGAATTATTATTTTCGTAAATATAACTCAACATGCATACACCTTATACGTTCTGGTATTTCACATCCAATCTTTTATGTTAATATTCTTTACAAAGCACAAAAATGTCAGTATTCACCTTAAAATCTTACAAAACCTTTAAACAGACTTATTAAGATGGTATATAGTTACGATACTGTTGTCAGGTCATTAAAGATAGCATATTTTGGCTTTAATATTGATTCACTTATAGGGTCTTTGCATCGGAATATAACACATTTATTCTAAAATGTGTTGTTGGCATGACGTTATGTTTTTCTCATATATTTTACAGGGATGGGGTAATTAAAATAGTAATGGTAATTAAGTGTAATGCATTACAATTTTCCATGTAATTGAATGTAATGTGTAATTGGGCATATTTTTGATTACATGTAATGGTGATTTAATTAATTACATTGAAAAAAGCATGTAATGTTCAATTACTTTTAAATTACATTTCAATTACATGTACTATTATGGTGTTAAAGATAAGGATTTATTTTTAATTATATAATGTCTGTAATTTATTCTGAAGTTTTTATATCATTTATCTGATCTACAGATTTTGTTTTGAATAGTCTTAAAATTTAAAAAATGTGAGGATCATATAATAGTGTTGTTCCGTTTTTAAAGAAAGATCTTTTAACTAAATAGATTGACAAGTAACTAATCACCTTGTTAAACAAAAAAAAACAAAAAAATGTGTCACTGTGAAACATCTTTCTTAGACAGTTCATTTAGAATTTAAAATCACTGATGTCTGCATACGATCATTTTGTCAAGTTAGTATACACAAAAGGATTATAGAAATAAAAATGAACAGCTGTAAAAACAAACAGCAATTATTCAGTTTAAAATGTCCAGGGGCAACGCCACTATTACATGTATTTTATCTAATTAGCAAAATATTGCCTATAATTAGACATTGTATACATTTTTTGTACTAAAAATTATTTTCAATATTGTGACAAGAACACTTTTTCAATATTTTTAAAGTCAAATAAAAACTTATTTTTAATTTAAATGATTTCATTTCTGAGATGTCAAAATACCCCTTGATGTATTAGCAAGTTAATAGGAACAAATTCCCTCTCCTATCAATATGATGATCTTCTAATCATAAATCATAAAACTTCCATGTTCTGATCAAGCAATATTTAGCACATTAGCTCCTGTTCAAAGACTATGTACAATTGCTGTTTTCAGACCAGACAGATTCAGACTAAATGACAAAACATTAAAATAACTAAATCAAATGATTATCAAATGCAACGCTTAAACTATGTTTACATGAATATTTTACACATGCATTATATAGTCAATGTACATGATAAATATTGTTAAAAAATATCATGATGAAATGTAATGTGTAATTTAATTAATTACTTCAGTAAAGTAATTGTAATTTAATTAGTTACATTTCAAAAACTGTGTAATGTGTAATTAGTTTAATTGATCTTTTTTGCAATGTAATGTGTAATTTAATTAATTACATTCTAATGTAATTGACCCCAAGTCTGATATTTTATGATGATATAATACTAAACCCCTTACAGAAGAGATTGTGTCTGATATTCATATGATGAAGACATAATCAAATTCTTCTATTACTGTTAACAGTAGTAATGCAACTATATTTCTACCTTACTTTTAAATTCAAATTTGTACTGAGATCTGAAAACAACTCACTTTTACATGTATTTCACTAACCTTATTTAATCATGATATTATTTTCACAATTACGGTCTTTGAAATTACTTCTGGATTTCTTTCCTATGTTTCATGATAATTTTCTTTTTAAAAGGATGATATTGACTTGAATATTTCAGGAAATTTTTTTCAATGATAATTTGTGAAATTATTTCCCATTATAATACATTTTTTTTAACAATTTCGCTTTAATTCAAATACACTATTATTATTTCATAGTATTTTTAAAGGATAAGTTTTTTCTAATAACTATTCAATAAGTTAACTACCCAGATATAATTTCACGGCAAAGGAAAAAATATCCCTGGGAAATGTTTTCCTCCGGATAAAAAAATAACAACAATTACTGTTACATTTTTCCCCCGGATCAAATTTCACCCGGATATAATTTTGCTTTACACATACTGTTGTGTGTGTTTTTTTTACATTGGCTAGAGGTATAGGTGGAGGGTTGAGGTCTCAAAAAACATGTTTAACCCCGACGCTTTTTTGCGCCTGTCCCTAGTCTGGAGCCTCTGGACTTTGTAAGTCTTGTATCATTTTTGAATTTTAGTTTCTTGTGTATAATTCAGAGTTTAGTATGACGTCCATTATCACTGAACTAGTATACATATTTGTTTAGGGGCCAGCTGAAGGACGCCTCCCGGTGCGGGAGTTTCACGCTGCATTGAAGACCCATTGGTGGTACTGTTGTCTGCTTTATGGTCGGGTTGTTGTCTCACACTCCCCATTTCCATTCTCAATGTTAGGTACAGTTCTTATAGAATCTTTATGATGTTCTTATCTTAATGATATATCAACACTATAACATAAGCAAACATTCTTGATTTTGACTGAAGATACGTTTTAGAAAGCATATAGATTAACAACCATAACTGCAGATCATCTTACCTCGACTGCCTTTTGCAAAGCTGGAACAGTAAGTGTCCCCTCTTCTCTCCCTTCAATTAAGTCTAGGGCATGAATAATATCAGCTTTATTCGTATAGTCATCTAAATCAAACAAAACATAGGGTTCTCTTCCGAAAGTAATTACTGCAATTTGAAAGTCATCAACACCAATGGGAAGTTTGTCTACGAACTCACGTATGAAGGTAATGGATCGATTTACGTCCCCTTTTAAACTACTTGATGTGTCAACAATAAACACTATATCGGCAGGGCCAGGTCTACAGTCTGAAAGAAAAGCCCAACTTATTTTAGTTGACTCTTGAATGCTTATATTTGCTTTTTTTTCACTAGTATAATTGAATTCCTAACAGTATTTGAAAAAAATGAAGGCTAAATAAAAAATCTTAGAGACTTTACTTATGGCTGAAAGAAACATTGACATTGTATTAAGTTACTAGTATGTATTGTTTATTGTAAGATTTTATAGTGTAATGTCTATGTGGCTGCTATATATCATGTAACTTGAAACCCTTTGTCCTAATATCATTTCCTTTCAAACTATATTCAGACAGAACATTGAAATGTATTGTTGTATAATACATTTGGTGATGTCAGAATGATACAAGAGATATGTATCAATCAGAATAGGTCTGATGGAGTCTAAATAGCAACCGTTACATCATCAGTGTTTAAATATTTAAAACATGTGTCGCTAGTGGAACAGGATACGCTTACCTTTCTGTAGCTCATTATTCGTGTTGCCACATCCTGACTGTTTTGACAAGTATCAAAATAAGGTGATGTGGTATGATTGCTAATGAGACAACTGGTCCATCACTGATCAAATGAAGGGGATAAGTGTATGCTTGACTGTTTTTTTGTTTTGTTTTGACAGTCATTTATATTTATGGATATCGAGTACCACCTTGGAATATTTTTTTATTCTAATTCCGAAATAAGATTCAAAGAGAATAAATCCTTTTAAACATATAACGGAATGTATAACCTAACTGGAATTTCATTAACTTGAAATAAAAATAAAGTGATCTGGTGTGATTGTTAATGACACAACTATCAATATAGTCTGTATGACGTTTAACCTCACGGAGCACCTGAGATCCCTCCCAGGTTTTTTTAAGTGGAATTTACTGTTGCTCTATCGTAAGTGTATAAATGTCATGTTTTGCGTAATATTGTTTTCGTTTTTGTTTTGGTCTTCACAAAACAATGACATCTGAAATCATGGCTGTAAGAAATCAGACACGCTATACACTCAGATAGACCATATTTAATGGTCCAATTGGAATGTATAAGTCTTAAAAACACGATAATAACATCGTCAGGATAAAATTGAAGCAACAAAAAGCAATGGAAACGCATTACACAGAAATCTGCAGAGTGAAAAACACGAATTCCAATAAAAACTAAGAATGACATACGTTTCTGATTGAAACATGATATGAGTGCATTCACCTAAAATATACTTACCCTTTTCACATATAATTCCCTCAAAACGGTCGTTGCAATCACATGTAAATTTGTTAAAATGATTACCGCATGAGCCATCGTTTAAACATGGGTTTGATGCACATTCATCATAATCTACAATACAAAACATCGCCAAATTAAAGTTAATGTTATAAAAAATAGTTCATAAATTACCAAACAGCTTGTTTTATTTACTGTGCATATTCAAAACGTTCAATTAGTTACTAGAAGGTCATCAGGTCTTTGTGCAACATCTATTCATGTTCTCGAAATAAGTGTATAACTTTCCACGAAATTTCAAAATATAATTTTGCTGCGAAGGAAAAAAACTTATTAAAGAAAGAAATTAGGGTTTACAGATGGTTATAATTATGGGTACTTTCAATTTATAAAAATAAATATATTACAAATCAATTGGTCGCATATTATTCTTAGAAAAGTTGTCAAACAATCAGTTATAAATAGTTCGGTGGTAATTGTCTTTCGTTGATGTTTTTGGGCATAATATTAGTTACATAGTGTGCTAGTGATCTAATACAGTATATATGGGGTCAGTAAATTCCATATTCCACGTATAGAATTTACTTACCCCAATATACCGTATTAGGTCACTAGCACACTATGTAACAAATTTATCTTACCGACTATCTTAACGTGTGAAATTTAGACTAGTAACTTATCAAAATGAGCAAGCCTTGTTAGCATTAAGAAACTACTTCCATTGATCCTATAAAAACAGATGCCAACAATAACAACTCGTTCGGTTTAAATGTTTTTTTATGACTTTATTTCAATCTTAATCATCTGTTGAAACCTTTTTTTTTATAAAGGGACGTACAACCATTACTAACCGTGTATGAAATAAGCCCCGCCTCCCTTCTTACCTAATATGGAATATAAAGGGACGGAACTCCACTTCTGACCGTGTATGAGATAAGCCCGCCTCCCTACTAACCTAATATGAAATATACACGGTCTTCACGCGGACGCTTTTAACCAGTTATATTCCTAGAAATGTATAGGAGGCAAGATAAGGAGGTATATGCTGCTTCTTTGCTTTATTTTTAACTCAAAATGAAGAATAAAAATAGAAAATGGTCAATTTTTTATTATTTTGTTCCAATAAAAGCATATGTTCTTCTCAAACTTTCTGTTTTTCAATTTCATCTTAACTTTGTCCTTTATGAAAATATTTAAGTGTCATACGTAATAATAAGTATTGATGAAAGCCTTATCGGTTTTAAATTTCATAGTTCGATATCTTAATTGGGTATACATAAAATGATATTCCAAAGATATAACAATAATTTTGTTTTAGCAGTTTAATAGTAATTCGAAATCACAACCATATACAATTGCTCTATATTTCAAAAGACTGCTACGAATACCTAGTTTCAGGTCGTGGTGATCTAATACACTTAACGAAATGATTTATCAAAATCAAAAAGTAAAATCACAAAAACACCGAACGCCGAGGAAAATTGAAACCGGAAAGTCATAAATCAAATGGCAAAGTCAGAAGCTCAAACACATCAAACGAATGGATACCAGCTGTCATATTCCTGATTTGGTACAGTCACTTTCTTATGTAGAAAATGGTGGATTAAACCTAGTTTTATAGCTAGCTAACCCTCTCACTTGTGTGACAGTTGAATAACATTCCATTATATTGACAACGATGTGTGAACAAAACAAACAAGACATAATGGGTAAAAATGTCATAATTGGGGTACAGAAGTCAACGTTGTATTATAATCTTAATCAATATAAAACAAATAAATATGTAACAAACAAACACACAAAAAAGGCATATAGACAAAGCACAATAGTAAAAATGAAAGACAAGAATACAAGAATATACCATAGCAAAATAACACAATGACGGTATGTTGAAGTACAGAACAACTTCATATGTAACAAAGAAACACCAAAAGGCATATACATGAAGCACATTAGCAAAAATGAAAAAAACAAGAATACAAAATTGTACCATGGCACAATAACACAATGACGGGATGTATAAGTACAGAGCCACGTCAAATGAATACCACTAAACAGATTAAAAAGTATATAAAAAGTATATAAAAGTAATATTCATAGAGACAAATAAAAGAATACTATAACACGTTATAAAGATGATAAACAATACCCAGAATCTATACTTCGAGACCATCGTGTATTATTTGTGAAGTTGATACGGGATACGGGATACGGGATATTTATGGAACATTCTGATGAATATTTTGTTAGTACAATGACGAGACGTTCTTTGACAAGCCCCTGAATCATCAACGTTCTACTCAGTCACTGGTGACGTTTTACAAAGTCTGAGTAGCAGCTACAAGCTCTCGGATAGGGAATACGTTGGGAAATATAAATCCCATATGCAGATGAAGTTGGTATATTGCTACTAAGTTGGGGAAATTAAAAATTTCAATGTAAAAATCGTCTCGTTTATCATAGAGTCTGGTAATGAGATGCGCGTATGTCAAATTCGAGGTATCAGTCTAAAAATGAGGCAAAGGAAGCCGTGTCTGTTGTTTCTATAGTTTCTAGTTGTGTGGGATATATTAATGAAACTCAATCAGAAAAGGTTGGATTATTAATGGATAGAACATCATCAATAGATCTGAATGTGAAATTAAATGACCTGGCTTTATTTCTATCTGTTTTTTTTCAACAAGTGTCTAAAGAAAATGCGACTCATATGATAATAAAATGAGGTCGGCAAGGAGAGCACACAGTTCGTTCCAATAGAAATGCCGACAATTTGTTGAAAAAAGTCTACCTCCAAATTCAAACGACATTACGATCATTATGATCATCGCGGAAAACATTACGTGTCTTAATCTACTTTTATAGCTAATAAACCAGCATTCTAATGACGAGTATGTTCAAGTTGGTGTATCAACTATTACTTCTTCTTTTTTATTGTGACACGATTTAATGCACTTATACACCCGCTTTGTACTTACACGACATTGTTCAGTAATGACGAAGGATCTGATGAACCATCTATGGTACCCTCAGTTGTATGTGTGGCCTTGACCTGTTTGCTACTGTGGTATTTTTTTTTAAACAGCATTTTGATATCTCGATGTCAATTTTCGTGGCTTACGTTTGTACAGGTGAACCACGAAATTAAATGTTCAACGAATGACAAACTACCTATACTATAGGCTGTATGCAGACTTAGACAAAATCATGAAATTAAATATTCACGAATTTTAAACTTTTCATCAATCCACAGAAAAAGGTACCCATGAAAATAAATGCATCCACAGTTGTTTAAGTTTTTCTCAACTGAATTCCATGGCATACTGTGAATCTTAACTAAATGTAACATGTACATTTTGCATTTAAATGTATTTCTTTTAACATCTCAATGGGATTTATATGTAGAACTATTGAACTTACCAGTAGCACAGTCTGTTGACTGATTATATCCAGATACACATGCACACGTATACGATATATGGGTAGCATTGATAACACTGCAATTTCCACCATTTTCACATGGAAACGACATGCAAAGATCTTCTGCAAATATAATAAAGCCAATCAAGTCAATTACTTAACGTTTATTTCACATATTCTTCCGGACCTAACAGAATAATCAAGATAAGTGAAGGTACTCACTATCTAACGTGCTCACAGTGTTACACAATTCTATAAGTCACGTGTAAACATAATTTGTGCTTGGCGTACCAAATATAGTTCTGGTATCTTTAATGAACATTAACAACCTGTGGGCCTTTGGTTTGACGCCAATGTTTTTACAAATTTCGCCCTTAGGTTATCACTTGCGGAGTAGCTGACATTTCTGTACTAATATGCAATATCATTTGATTGATTTGCAAACATGCGACTAACATAGTTTTAGATTATTTTCAATACTACTTGTAAAGGACCAGTTACTTACCAGTCAACTTCACCTGACATCAGATATGGGACATATTACATTGCAATGTAATGCATTATATTACAATTACTTTGGGGAAAAAAACATACATTATATTACAATTACCATTACATGCAGTTATCAAATTAATGCATTACATTACAATTACTTTTGCAAAGTAATGTATTGAATTACACATTATATTTGTAAATTTTATTATCAAGTGAAAAGAAAAATCAAACACTTTGAAAAACAACATGAAGTCACAAAAGGTTCTAGCATATGCAATAACTGTTCCATGTATTGAATTAAAGTACAAATGTAAACAGTCTATTCAATACGACTTTTACATTTTAACATCACAAGGGTTTCGAAGGTTGTTTTCATCATGCGCATTCTATGTTTCAATGTATACATCTCTGTGTTTTCTCTAAAAAGAAATTACAGAGATGAAGCTTAAAACTTATTTTTTAAACTTAATGTTAACTTTTCGTTTATCAATTTACAACTGTTTCTTTATAATTTCAATCAAAATATTTAATGAGAATTTAATTCCTAATTAAGTATATTTCAACATAGAGCTTAATTTATGACCAAAAGTAAAAATGGTGAAAAGATTGATTGTAAAACAAATTAGTGTTTTATGACAATGTTCAATTATCCCTTATTTAATCCTGACAAGGTATTCATTGCTCTTGTGACAAAAATGAAATACAGTAATGCTTTTCAAATATCAATCTTTTTATACAGAAAAATGTATGAAATAAAATAAAATAAAAGAAACCTCAATCTGATATACAGTGTTGTGTTATTCCATTAAAATTGTAATTTAGTCATTTTAGTTTTTATACCAATGTTTTCAAGTTCTACATGGGGCTAAGCTTAAACACCAAATTACCTCTAGTAATTTATGCTAAGTGTGAAAAATATATTGAAAATAGAAAATAAATATTCAAATGATTATATTCCTAGTTATTTAAGAAATATCAAATTATGCTTTAGTTAAATTTCCAACAACCTGTCAAAGATATATAGTATGTGAAAAAAGTAATGCAATAGAATGCATGAAATCACACAATTTTTTGCTAAAGTAATGAATTAAATTACAATTACATGTAATGCAAAAATTGCTGCATTACACATTACATGCAATTACTTGGAAAAAATTAATGCAATATCATGCTTTGCAATTACTTGGAAAAAATCAATGCATTATCATACTTTGCAATTACAAATTTGAAATACCCCATGCCTGCCTGACATTTTATACAATAATGGAAACACAGTGTAAAAACAACCTTCTGTTGATATTTTAAGATTAATCTTTTTACTTCATCTGTAAAATACTTCGTTCTGTAAAAGCCGATTAAGATATAGAAATGCCGAATTTTATGAATGCGTATTGGGATGACACACGTGTAAGACGTCCATGATTTTAGAAAACTTACCATTTTAAGACATAAAAGGGCAATAACTAATATAAGGAGCGTTCCAAGGGTTTCAGACTTATCAGCATCGTTTGATATTGTACTACTGATCATTTTTGCTATTTGCAGTTTCTATTATCTATCTATAACAGTTTTCAAAATTAGACAAAAGCTAAAATACTAGTTAAAAAACGTTTGTCAAAGTTTTAATGTTATAATACAATTAATGCATCCTAACGACGATCATTCACCAAAGTTCAGATGAAATTGGTTCAGTAATTTCAGAGGTGATAAAAACTAAAAAGGCACTCCGTTAAGGTCCTCTATAGCTTGCTGTTAGGTGTAAGCCAATACTTCGTGATGATTACCATACTTTGAACTATAATATAAAACCAGCATTCCACTTGAAACACAAAAATTCCATACAATAGAAATATAAAATATGTAGATCTTGAAATTCTCAGCATGTATGCCCATGTCACATTTTCTCTATCTTTTATAGTTTTAAATTGTAAGACTGTTAATGCAGTTTACCCCTATATTCTATATTCTACCGACGGCGGTCGATTTTGTTGACTGTCTCAAAATTCCATAAGGATCATTTACCCAGTAAGGTCGTTGATAAAAATCAGAATTAAGAAACTGAATGGGTCTATCAATGCCCATGCTACGTCAATCTTTAAAAACCCAAATGTTGCAAAACACTTATCCTACCTCCATGATAAATATGTTGTTGTCCCCGCAGATAAAGCCCCACACAACATCGTTTTTGTGTGTAAAACTCATTACATTAATTGCTTGATAAACGAATTAGGTATTGACAATTCACTTGGAAACTCAACATATACCCTCACGACACTTACCAAAGAGGAAATCCTGGATAATCATAGGTCTGTTCTATGTTCCTTTGGAATTTCAACCAAAGATAAAGAACTGGATCTTCCATCACTGTATTGGATACCTAAACTACATAAGTGTCCTTACAAACAACGGTATATTGCTGGGTCTTCCAAGTGCTCCACGAAACCTCTTTCTAAATTATTAACATCTATTTTATCAGCTATCAAAGACGGGCTTCAATGTTATTGTGAAACTGTCTATTCTAGAGGTGGTGTGAATCAGATGTGGATACTTAAAAATTCCAAAGATCTTTTAGAGTACATACAATCTAACTCTCTTTCATCTTGTAATAGTATTAAAACATTTGACTTTTCTACTCTTTACACAAGTATTCCACATTCCAAACTTAAAGACAAATTGAAAGAGTTGGTATTGCTTTGCTTCATAAAAAAGAATGGCCAACGTAGATACAAGTATCTTGTCATAGGGAGGGATAAATCCTACTTTGTAAAGGATCACTCTGATTCAAACAAAAAATTCTCTGAAACTGACATTATCAAGATGCTTGATTTCTTGATTGACAACATATTTGTTACGTTCGGAGGACATGTTTTTCAAAAGACTGTCGGCATTCCAATGGGAACAAATTGTGCCTCTCTACTTGCCGACTTGTTTCTTTATTATTATGAGGCTGACTTCATGCAGGAACTTCTTAGGAAGAAAGATAAGAAGTTAGCGATATCCTTTAACTCTACTTTCCACTGTATAGATGATGTTCTTTCACTAAATAATTCAAAATTTGGTGACTATGTGGAACGCATCTATCCCATCGAACTAGAGATAACGGATACTACAGATACAGTTAAGTCGGCTTCATATCTTGACTTACATCTAGAAATTGACAATGAGGGTCGGTTGAAAACAAAACTTTACGACAAAAGAGATGATTTCAGCTTTCCAATTGTGAACTTTCCATTTCTATGTAGCAACATTCCAGCAGCACCTGCATACGGGGTATCTATCTCCCAATTGATACGATATTCCCGTGCTTGCCTTTCCTATCATGATTTTCTTGATAGAGTGTTGCTGCTCACAAGGAAGCTATTAAACCAAGAGTTCCAGATGGTGAAGTTGAAATCATCCCTTCGTAAATTTTACGGACGCCATCACGAGTTGGTTGACCGTTATGGAATAACCGTTTCACAAATAATATCGGATATGTTCCTTACGTTGTAACGACGATCCCCTTCCCTTTCATGAATGTGACCTACCGAATTAGACTATTTACCGGATTTTTTTTTATCACATAAGCAACACGACGGGTGCCACATGTGGAGCAGGATCTGTTTACTCTTCCGGAGCACCTGAGATCACCCCTTGTTTTTGGTGGGGTTCGTGTTGCTTATTCTTTAGTTTTCTATGTTGTGTCATGTGTTCTATTGTTTGACTGTTTGTCTTCTTTCATTTTTTTCCAGGCGTTGTCAGCTTATTTTCGATTTATGAGTTTGATTGTCCCTTTGGTATTTTTCGATCCTCTTTTACCCAAGTTTGACTGAAATTTGTGCCAAAGTTCAGAGGAGATAACTTTGATAAAGTTAAGACAACAGACGTCAAGTGCTTGCAATAGCTTACTTGATATTGGTGTCAGGTGAGATAAAACTGTCACATGAGGAACATACACAAAATCTTGTTAGTTTGTAGCTTGCTATACAAACTGATATTCTTTAATTTGTTTGTCTAAAAATTGAAAACACTATAAAAATTTGTTTTTAGAAGGGAGTGGTAACATTTATTTTTGTGTTTAATTTTTAGGTTTCCGCATAAGGGATGTAAGGAAATAAATATCATTACGATAAGAGTGTGACAAAGAACAAGTGAAGAAGATGATTGCTTTTGAAAGGTTTTGATATTTCTCTCTGGGAGAAGAAATGCGTTTAATGTGTTCCTACCTGTACAACCCGTTTCGATAGGATGGACTGGATTGTAGCAGGGTTGAGATAGGTAACAAGTTGTTCCATTTCCACATGGCGTAGAACGCTTCGGACAATACTCTTCACGGCCTTCCTCAAAGTGTTGCTAAAATCAGGTAAGCCAATCTTTGTTTAAATATTTCAAATTATAATTGTGTTTCAATAATATAATATAAACAAGTACCCTGTATTTTGACTTACAAGTTGGCTCTCACAAATTAAAAGTATACATGTTTTCAATAAACGTTTAAATCTGTATCGGAGACATCTTTATGCAATTTTTTTTTTCTCTCCAACATATCTCAGTGCGGACATTGATCGATTCAATACCTACATAAACTAGTATAGAATGTAGATTGTGGATTAGAATTTGAACTGTTTGTTTGTTAACACTTTTCGATGGTTGTATATAAAACATATCTTTAACGCATTATTTTATAACTGACAGTTGATAGTGAATGTATAATCATACCGGCAAACTGTATTCGATTTCGTCCATCCATTCGTTATACTTCGACAATAATGTGAAGAAAAAAGAACTTACTGATTTGTTGAAAGTGAGATACTGTTATTGTGTTATGATTACGACATGTCAGTTTCTTTAAATACAGTTAGATTATTTTACTCGGGTTTTATAAAGTAAAAGTCAATGACATTTTTAATAAAGATAGTGAACAAGTCTAATATCTCTGCTTTCATAAGCAATGTAGTTAAATTTGCAGAAAAAGTCTGACCAATTACATGTGCTAAAAAAATCTGCAGTTTAAAAAATACTCCTCATGGGCAAAAGTATTCCAAACAAAACATACCTTTTAGACAATTTTCGGTCTAATGATTGGTACCCTGCTGAAATTAACTACTTTAGAAATCTGTAATGTAATGTGATTTTTGTGTTTGTGTTGATAACAATCAGTAAAACTTGATGAACGTCTTTCATTCCTGACATTCACCTGGGTTCATTCTTGTGACACTTTTTCACGTCCAAAAAGTCAAATCACAAAAATACTGAACTCAGAGGAAAATTAAATCAGAAAGTCCCTAATAACATGGCAAAATCTAATGACAAAACACATCAAAAACGAATGGACAACAACTGTCATATTCCTGACTTGGTACAGGCATTTTCAAATGTAGGAAATGGTAGATTAAACCTTTTTTTATAGCGCTGAACCTCTCACTTTGTACGACAGTCTCATCAAATTCCGTTATATTTACAATGATGCGTGAACTAAACAGACATAATAAATAAAATAACCAAAATATGGGTACATCAGTCATCATCGTGTTACAATGTAGGTTAAAAAAACTATTACCTTCACAATAAACATGTTAACAGTTGATCAAATGTTTAACATAATATTTACCGTGCAGTATTCAACGTTTAGTTCACACCAATGTTCGTCTGTGCAATCATTTGCACTTCGTCTCGTTCTGGTTAAAAACGATTTGGCCTCTCTGGGATTTATTGACAGGTGCGTGTCCTTTATTGCACTTCCTACATTTTAGATAAGTTTGCAAAATAGAAAAAAGTTTGATACATCATTAGATACATGTCTAGTGATAAAGTAAAGTAGTTTTCAAAGCATATTTCAATCCAAACATATTTTATTACTTGTTTATAGTTGCAAGATGATTACAAAGTTAAAAAAAAATACCGAACTGAAAGACACATCTTATTAATGTCCTTTCTAATAGTGATGTATTGATTACAAATATATAATGCAAAGATGTAATATGCTTGCCAATGTGAAAACTTTTCATCAGATACCATTGGACGTAAATGTAGACTATAGGTCACCATCCCATCTTCGACAAGGGAAAAACTATGTCTGTATTATACTCTATCTAAAACTTGGCATAATTAGAAATCAAAACGGAAGACGTGAAATGGTTATCAAAGGTACCAGGCTTATAATTTGATACGCGAGATGCGCGTTTCGTCTTCATAAGACTCATCAGTGACTCTCAGATCGAAATAGTTAAAAAGCAAAACAAGTATAAAGTTGAAGAGCATTGAGGACCCAAAATTCCAAAGGTTGTACCAAATACAGCTAAGGTAATCTATGCCTGGGATAAGAAAATCCTTAGTAAGGGATTTCTTAAAACTCAAAAGTCGGAAAAAAAGACCGACTTGTAATCAACCAAGGCAATCAAAACGACAACAACTAAAAACAAGTAACTGTCTACAAAACATTACATAAAAAAGAATTTAAAACAGAGCAACAAACCTACCAAAAATTGTATAGGGTGATATCAGGATCTTTGGACGGATAAACCCATAATTCTTCACGTCACACCCGTCTTAAAACGTTCCATACGTTTTGATATATTCCAATAGTCTGATATATATGCCAAATAGAAGAACAAAACTAACTACTAGTAATATGAAAAGCCGGCAAATAACAGCAATCACTAACAGATTCCTGACAAAGCCAGGCATATCAAAAAATGTTGCTGGTGACTGTGTGTGTGTGTCTGCTTAACATCTTCCATAACATTGGACTATTTTCAAATATACCGTATATAATGATATTCAAACAAGCATAATGTCAAGGTCTTAATCCATTATTTAAGTGTTATATATAATTTGATGATTCGTCTTTTTCAATTCAGAGACAAGAAGGATCGGAAGTGTAAATATTATCAATACATTGTGAAATCAAAGAACGGAGGAATATGAAAGTGCATGATAATTGAATTAAGACGAGTGTCGTAAAACTGAAATGAAGGAATGATCTAGTAATCGGTAATGCTGTGACTAGGACATTGTTGTGAGTCTGCCTCATACAAAAAAACCCCACTGGATATGCTAAATTAACATAAAAACTAAAACTTTATGAAGTTTTGCAGAAATTCATTGTATTTTAAATTTTACATTTGTACAAATATCACTTATCTTATCTTTTTGAAATACATAAGAATCAGAAATAAATGTACAATAACTGAATGGTTGTCGCTATAATTTTTACTAGCTCCGATACTCGTCGCATTTAAATTGCATTTATGACCTGTCAAATTGACAGCGGCAGATTTTCATCTACAGTATTCATCAAACATAGGAAAATACAACATTTACGAAACACAATCTTTTGATTTATTAATAAATCCTGTCATATCAGACTAAGATATCAATTATGACGTATCAAACAGATGAAGCGGTAAGTCGTCAGTCTACGAAAAGCATGCCGTTGTACGATGTAAGCCTAGCATTGTAGAATTTTCGTAACTAATGTAAACACAATGGAGGTGATAATGACACAATCCGGTTTGACGTTAACAAAATTTAATTTCACTCCGGGTTAATCGTTAGATTAAATAATAAACACAAAACATTCGTTTGGAAGATAATAGAGTTTTTTACTTTTTTTGATCAGATTCATTGCAAATTTCATGAAGTACATATTTTTGCATAAACCAACAAATATATTCATGCGCTAGACATGTTCAATGACACAAATATACAATTTACGTGTGATAGAGTTTACGAGTGTGGACAAATGAATTCCTTTCTCCAATTTTAAAGAATTATAAGGATTAAACGCCTTTTTCAAGGAATTTATTGGTGTATAAACTTGACCAAGTCATTCACAAACATATCGACCTATTTGTTCATGAGTTTTAAAATAGATACAGTAGGTCGAGTAAATTCCTTTAAAAAGGCGTTTAATCTTATATGAAATATCCGGAGAATTTTGGTCAAGCTCTTTTACATATAACAAGGTATAAAACGTAATACATACCAACTGCACCGCACACAAAACTGATCAAAAGCAGCATGTTTCCTGTAATCAGGTAATATTTCAGAAAAGATTTGTTAAATATCCTTCACATCCAACCAATTCTCACAATGTATTTGCTTATGACAATTGATGATGTTTGATGAAATTGTCGACATTGTTATTTTCATATATTAAGCGTACATATCGAATTTGTATCAAAACTATAACTACCGTATATCGCATTTTTGTTGTTGTGTGTATTGTATTTTCGTTTTGTTGTCGGCACCTTAAGAAACGCCTAAACTTTACACCGTTTAAATTTCCCTGCATATTCCTTGATTTATCACTGTATGAATATTTCATATATTACACAGTTAATAGTTGAGTGCAATGCAAATTCAAGGTGAATTACATACAAAATCAGTCTATTGTGTTTCGGCAAATAACAAAAAGATCTCCCTTATCATACATTTCATTTCACCCGATGGCTTTGAAGTATATATTCTAGGTACTGACGTTGTTTATCAATCTTAAATACGTGTTATAATGTTCTTGTATTTGCCTTTGGAGTAGGGGCATTCAGGCCTAGTTTTGGCCCAAGAAAATAGAATGTTTGATAACCATTTCAAATTGGCACATAATGTTTAGAAATGCATATGGTCAAGCTGTCACGGAATAGAAGTTCCTTCATAATATAAGTTCCAAATGGAAACAATATTCTGGAATATTATTTCCACTGGAATAAATATTACAGTAAATGTTCCTAACGGAATAAATGGTATAGAATATTTGTTCCAACAGGAACAGATATTATGACATTGTTTATAACAAAGTTTCCATTGGAACTTCTGTTAGGTGGAACAAATATACGTTGACAAAGAAATATAAATGAAAAACATAAAGATTTTTATCTGATTACGTCACAATTATGTCATAATAAAAGTTAAAGTACAAAGTACAAAGTACAAAGTTTTTTTTATTGTCAATTATGACGCCCAATAATTTGAACAGTACAATTTAGTTCAATTTCATACAAGTGATTACATATTGATTACATTGATTATTTAACAATTAAACAAAGTCAAGTCTTTTTTATACCAAATAATTTCTGCAGAAAAGATATATATAAAATTGAGAATGGAAATGTGGAATGTGCCAAAGAGACAACAACCCGACCATAGAAAAAAACAACAGCAGAAGGTCACCAATAGGTCTTCAATGTAGCGAGAAATTCCCGCACCCGGAGGCGTCCTTCAGCTGGCCCCTAAACAAATATATACTAGTTCAGTGATAATGAACGCCATACTAATTTCCAAATTGTACACAAGAAACTAAAATTAAAATAATACAAGACTAACAAAGGCCAGAGGCTCCTGACTTGGGACAGGCGCAAAAATGCGGCGGGGTTAAACATGTTTATGAGATCTCAACCCTCCCCCTATACCTCTAGCCAATGTATAAAAGTAAACGCATAACAATACGCACATTAAAATTCAGTTCAAGAATAGTCCGAGTCAGGCACAATCCTTCCCGTTAAGGGTTAAGTATCATACCATCATAACATATATCAGAAGAACATAACCCGCGTGTCATGCCAACAACTGGTTTTTGGTGTTTAGTTCCGATGCAAAGACCCTATAAGTGAATCAATATTAACGCCAAAATATGCAATCTTTAATGACCTGACAACAGTATCGTAACTATATCCCTTCTTAATAAGTCTATTCGAAGGTTTTGTTAGTTTTTGAGGTGAATACTGACACCTTTGTGCTTTATAAGAAGTCTGCATGTTGAGCTATATTTACGAATGATGTCCTTATACCGATGATAAAATTTAGTAAATGTTTTGACTAGTTTGTGATATCGAAACCCTGGTGTAATAATTTTTCAGTAATACATAAATTTCTCTCGTTAAAATCTAAAACATTGTTACATACACGAGCGAATCGTACAAGTTGAGATATATAAACACCATGATGTCCTTATACCGATGATAAAATTTAGTAAATGTTTTGACTAGTTTGTGATTTCGAAAACCCTGGTGTAATAATTTTTCAGTAATACATAAATTTCTCTCGTTAAAATCTAAAACATTGTTACATACACGAGCGAATCGTACAAGTTGAGATATATAGTTTTACAATATAATATAGATGGACAAACTAACGGTGACTAAACTGTATCTAGAATTAATTTTCTCTCTTAGAATAAAGTACACAATAATAAACTTACTTTTTTAATTATAACATTATCCTCAGATGACATTAACCATATTAATTTTGATTTATTTGAGAGGCTTTTAAAGTTTTTGTTAACCTTATTTAAGTACTCTATATATTCAGATCTTCTATTTTCTAAAACAGGACACTGAAGAAGAAAATGAATTTCATCCTCAACTTCAGTGTTACAAAATTTACATATTCTATCCTCCACTAGAAGCCCCACATATCTGCCTCTTTCAATTTCTAATGTATGTGCACTGACTCTGAACTTAGTGAGCAGTCGCCTTTCATCCTCATTTAAAATTAATAAGTATTTTTCCATATAAATATTTTCTTTAAATAATCTGTAAGTTCTTAGTTTATTTCCATGCTGTTTTTTTGTCTATCATTGTAAAGTTCAGATTTCCAATACAAGAATATATCTGTTTTAATTTCCGGTAAATTAGTGATTTTAAATCCATCTTTGAATTTTTAACAAGTTTAAGATCTATATCAAGATATTTCATGAGAATAGCAATACAACTATACCAACTATTTTTGTTTAAACTATTTAGTGATCTAGAGACATTCAGGGCTTCAGAGAGAAGGATATTATCAGACTTTAATATATATTTGTAATATCTAAACATAGTTAAAATTACTTCAAGAAATAAGGGATATCTTCCCATTTCACGCAATATAGCTATATTTGTAGATTTTTTACCTAAACCCAAAGAAAATTTACAGAATTTGACATGAATACTTTCTTGTTTCATGTCCTTGCATAGTTTAAAAAGACTATGTTCATTTTTATTTAGTTTATTTATTACTGAAGATCCCCATATTTTACTCCCATATAACACCACAGGTTTCACAGTATGATCAAATATATGTGAAAGTGTGTTAATTCTAGGTTTATATAAGTTAAAACTTTTTTTTATATTAAAATAAAGCTTTCAGTCCCCTTTTATATAAATTATCTTTAGCCTCTGTAAAGCTTCCACTTGCACTCACATAAATTCCTAAATATTTATAGCCCCTAGCCCTTTCAATAGGTATATTATTAATATTGAATATTTTTTCATCTAGTTTTCCTGTTTTATTAAATACTACTGATTTAGTTTTCTTTAATATGTACAGAATTTATGCAGTTTTCTGTCTTTATTTCCGTTGTGGAAACATCCTGCGCAGCCGACAAACAACAAAATAGTTTAACAGAAGCTTTATTACAACTATTGGCATAATCTCACCAAATATAAAGTTGTTTCTTAGGTGCGCACATACTTTTTAAATCTAAAATATATCATAAATTTGACGAAAAAAGCAAGGAAAATCACGAAATTTAACAAAATATGCATATTAGGTCATGATTTGTTGCCATGGTAACATGTTCGATGTCAAATTTGGTTTGTTTTTCTTAGTACCTTATACATTAGTCAAGTTTATAGTTATTTAAGAATATATATGATAACTTTTAAATTTGCAGTAATTTTTGGGCCAAATAAGGGCCTTATTGCCCCTACTCCTTTTGACTTTTACTGTTATTTTTGGTAAATATTCAGTTGACGTAGTTTGGTACTTATACTACCCGTCGTTGTGTAGATGTTATATGGTAAATTTTGTATTCCTGTTTTTCGTTTTTGCTTATGTGCTTTGCCTTTCTGCCTTTTTTTGCTTTTCTTTGTTGACATATTTGTTTGCTTTTATACGGATTAAGATTATAACACAATGTTGACTGCTGTACCCCTATTTTTGAAAATTGTTACCTATATTGTATGTTTGTTTTGTTCACACAATGTTGTCCATATAATGGAATTTTATTCGACTCTCATACAAGTCAGGGGTTTCGCTTGCTATAAAACCAGGTTTGATTCACTATTTTCTACATCATAAAAAATGCATGTAGCAAGGCAAGAATATGATAGTCGTTATCCGTTTGTTTGATGTGTTTGAGCTTTTGAGTTTGCCATTTGATTAAAAAGGTTTCGTTTTGAATTTTCCTTGGACTTCGATATTTTTGTTATTTTCTTTTCAAAAGCTTTCATTAGTAAATAAATGTAAAGAAATGGTCACTTAAACATAAAGACTAATTTACGCGGAGTAAAATTTACGCGTTTCTTAAGGTGCCGCGAACAAAACAAAAATACAATACACCCAAAAAAAATAACCTCCGATATACGGTTATATATAGTTATGATACAAATTCGATATCTCATTTTAGACAAAATAATGAGGTGTTACACTGGACGCGGGTAAATAGATGTCATCAACATTGTTTACTTAAAGATTTAAATAGAAAGTATTTAGAGCAAGCCCAATATTGATTCAACGTAGTTTTCTTTCGTCATTTGTAAAAATAATATGAGAAATATATTGACAATTTTCATTTTGTTTTGAAGAGATAATTCTCTCTTCAAAAAAGACAAAATGAATTAATTTGTATATGTAAAAAGCACATACATTGATATTGACAAGTTTATACAATCGAAAATCTGTGCATCCATATAAATGGGTCCAGCAATAAATGAAACGAACATATGTGATTACAACAAAGTTATATAACAGCAATGTACCTAACTCAACTGATCAATCGAATAAGAAAATACAAATCAGGAAAAAGAGGAATCAGCATGAACTCCATGAGGAACGGGGACGGGTGTGTCTACAGGATAAGTGTCTCTAGCTATGGATCATACATCACCCGCATGGTGTATCCACACTCAGTGGAAATATATCAATCAGGAATAGGAAGCAGTTAGTAAACTAACAGCTCAGACGACTATTCTTGTTTTTAAAGATCTAGGACTACTGAAATATGTTGCTATTTAATTTAGAAACAGACATTTCGCATCGGTCAACCTTCTTTTGCTGGTCACCGGGAAAGTTATGTAGTATTGTTTTAGTCGCTCTTTATCGTTACTTTGTTGAAAAAGTTTTTGGTGTAAGGTTCCAAACCCTCTGAATAAATTCCGCAAATTAAAAACCGAACAGATAATATACATCCTACAATTAGTTGGACCCAGTATTATAAAACAAAACTTGGGTTTCGTCTCCAAAAGATTCATCATTGACGCTCGAATCAAAAAAAAGTTAAACGGTCAAAAAATGTACGAAGTTTCTGGATCTACTTTTTATAATGTATTTCCTTATATATATATTTCTCATGATTTGATTTATTGCATAAAATATTGTTTAAAACAACTGAAAGTACGATTTAAAGAACAATGAAAGCCGGAAACCGTTAATTGCATGCATACCTTCTTTTTTCGACTGGTTAATAAGGATTACCTGGTAATAAAAATATTAGTTTCTACTCATCACGTGATATTTTTAGGCAAATGTTTTTCCATCAGTTGCCTTTAGTTGTATATCTTGTGTTCTAGATTGAGGAATGCTAATGTGTCGGGCAGTTCCATCAGTGAATTGACAGAATTGTCGGAATGCACATATGGCCTGTAGAATTTTTACCGTTTAATGTCATTGTTTCAGTAAAGATATCCATGTTAAGGATCTATGATAAAATATGTTAGTTATTTTGCATTCATAAAGGAATAATTTGACTTCATGACATTGTATTTATACAGATGAAATAGCAAATGCAATGAAAATGAAATCATTCAAATGTGAAGCAAACACAGAAAGTGGGTTGTTTGAAATATTTTTCCTCGAATGTTAGTAGTGAATCAAAGATTTAGGTTATAGTTTTTTTATACCGATTCTTGAACAAATTATTTATAACATTTTAAACCAAACTTCAATACAATCAATTCGATAGATTATAAAAAGAAATTAATCTAAGATTAGAATTTCAGCTTTTGGTAGATTATCTGGATTAACATTATAACTGATAGGAAGACATTACCTTTGGTTGAATGTTCTACTTCCTAATAATTTCAAATATTAATAAAAATTAAATACACAATAAACTTACCGTGAAGTAATGAAATAAAACTTTCTTTTTCTTTTAAAAAGTTATTTAAAGATTTCATTCACACGTACAATTCAACATTTATAATTACAGTTAACTGACTTACGTGAAAAAACATGAAAAAAACTGAAATTCAAATAAAACCCTCGAACAGTATTGGTTTAACGTTTAAAAGGATTTAAAAACCATAAAAGCAAAATTTGTGTGAACAAAATATAAAAATTGTGTAGTATCGAATAAGAAAGTCAGTAAGATCTATCTTGGTTATCTAACAAAGTCTATATTTAGTTATTTACTTATAAGAAATATGTATTCATGTCCGTACACGCCTGTCGCATGTCTTTGTCCGTGTCTGTGGTGACGTTTTGGATTTCAATAAGCGTAATCTATGTATTATTGGTAATTTTTTAAGTCATACAAATTAATTAAAACCTTTACTAAATTATCAATAAATACAAAGATTTGGTTTGCAAGATAGACTGTACCTGTAGACAACTTATTTCAAACGGAATAGCACAAAAACCATTACGGTGGTGTTTTACCGTGCCAAAAACTTTATATACGATCCGTGTAAACTTATTAATCCTTTAAATAAAATTAATCTAAAAGGTTACCAATTCAACACTTTAATTAGATCTTTGAATATTGTCTTTGTTGGAATACATATTAACTTTGTTATCAGTAAATTTAAACCTTACTTTATATCATTTTTATACACATATGCCAATTCACAGTACTAAAATATATGGATACATTTATTCTGTCATTGTACAGGTCAATGACATGTTTTTCTCTCACTGCTACTGCTAAATTACCTCTTTATCCATTGCATGTCGGATGTGTACTGATTGTAATTAAGTCTTACATATCTGATTTTTTTTTGTCAGCTGATATTGGCTTTGAACTAGCTGTCGGTAACTGCGAGTACTCACAAATATGCACTATGTGTCTTTTTGTTGTTTGTGATGTATACATATAGTCTTATATGATGTGATGAGATGTTTGATCAAAATCTTTTGAAGATAATTATGTATGTATTTTTACATTTTGAATTGTGACATATTTGTTTTTGATGGATCATATCATTAAGTAACTTATAGTATAAGTAGATGATTAATAATTGAATGAGCAACACAACGAGAGCTAAATGTGGATATCGAAATAATAATCTTATCCTTCCGAAGAACATGAATTTACTCCAGTGTTATGTGTTATTGTTTGGTTGCTCTGACATTCTTACGTTTTCTATGTAGTATTTTTGGCCATGACTTTATCAGCTATCCTTTGAATTGATAGTTTTCTTGGTATATTCAACTTCATTTTTACAAACTGAAAATTTATCTTTTCATTCAGATTTAAAATATTGAAGTAAGTTAAATCCTTTTCTTCATGCAAAAATCATAAAGTAAAGATAATTTCACTAAAGGTTTGGTACCTTTAAACTTTTTTTGCAATGAACAAATATTTTGAATGTCTTAAAAACTAAATATAGACCAAAATACGAGAATTTGCTTTGTGTTGTATTCAAAGAGTTTCAGAACAGTTCAGTCATAAACAATCCAGACAGGACGCATTCAATGCGTAAATTGAAGGATATGTCTTTATCTAAATACTGTTAATTGGTCTTTTAAAATAATTCTCTAAAAAATATTTCAATAGGTTTCAAAATTTATATTGTAAATATGCACACTGCATTAATGCATAGATATTAAAATATTTTTTTTTTATCTTGTATCCTTACATCCAATCACAGCGCTCCTTAGTTGACTTCCTTCACCTGACTTGGGTACACAAAAGGTCAACTTAATGCTGGATAAATTTAATAGTACCGTTTTCCCAATAATAAGAAGATAATAAGTATATAAACTCATCAAAGATACCAGGATTAAAATTGTGTACGGCAAGACTCGCGTTTCGTCTACAAAATACTCATTAGTGACGCTAGAATCATAAAGGTATAAATGGCAAAATAAAATATGAAGTTAAAAAGGATTGAAGTTATATCAGATAAAAAAAATAATATGTTAATCAAATAAGAGGGCAATTACACTGTTAGTTGGTACATTTTTTGTCAATTCTTTTCTTCGTCATGATATTATATGTCTATCTTAATTTGTTCAAGGTTTATGATTGATGTTTGGTTTTTTATATTAATATTAATATCCATTGAAATTTGTATTTTGGTCAAGCGCGTATGTAAACAATTGAAAATCGATTTATATCAAGGTGCAACGTATACCACGCGTATTAAAAGCGAATAAGGAACGAATAAGTAACAGGGTATCAACCGAGCGCTGAAACGGGAACATAAGTTATAATAGGATTATTTCACCTCTAAGAACACAAAGTTACCACCAGAGACAAGAAAATACTTCTTTTTAAAACTACAACGTTTAACACACATGTTTTAAGCGAATACGGAACAAATAAGTAACAGGGTATCAATCGAGCCCAGAAACGGGTTCATACGCGTTTATATGGTTATTTCACCTCTTTAGAACACATATTAACCACCAGAGACATGAAAACAATTGAAAATCGATTTATATGAAGGTACAACGTATACCACGCGTATTAAAAGCGAATAAGGAACGAATAAGTAACAGGGTATCAGTCGAGCGCTGAAACGGCTACATACGCGCTTATAGGGTTATATCACCTCTTTGAACCTAAATCTACCACCAGAGACAAGAAAACAATTGAAAACATTTTTTTAAAAGGTGCAACGTATAATACACGTATTATTAGCGAATGAGGAACGAATTAAACAAGGTATTAATCTAGCTCCGAAACGATGTACACCCCGCTACCATGTTTAACCCCGCCACATTATGTAAGTATGTGCCTGTCCCTAATCAAGAGACTGAAATTACGTGGTTGTCGTTTGTTTTTGTGTTACATCTTTGTTTTTCTTTTATTTTTTGTATATAAATAAGGCCGTTAGTTTTCTCGTTTGAACTGTTTTACATTGTCATGTCTTGGCCTTTTATAGCTGACTATGCGGCATGGGCTTTGCTCATTGTTGAAGGCCGTAACGTGACCTATAGTTGTTAATTTCTGTGTCATTTTGGTCTGTTGTGGTGAGTTGTGTCATTGGCAATCATACCACATCTTCTTTTTTGTTCAAGCACTGAAAGGGTGATTTCACCTCTTCGAACCAAGAACCATCTTCAAACATACGAATATAAAGCAGTTAAAGGTAGAACGTATAAAAATCAAATAAGGAACAAATAAGTATCGAACATAACTTGAATCGGGATCGGTTGAGCACAAACACGTATAAATATGTGATAAAAGGGTAATTTTACCTCAACAAATTTAGAACTATTACCAGAGATAAGAATATAAACAATTAAAAAGGGGAAAGGATATTAAAAATCGAATAAGTAACGAATAAGGAATAAGGAATAAGTAACGAATATGTAACGAATAGGTAACGAATAAGGAATAAGTAACGAATATGTAACGAATAAGGAATAAGTAACGAATAGGTAACGAATAAGGAATAAGTAACGAATAGGTAACGAATTAGGAATAAGTAACGAATAAGGAATAAGTAACCAACTTGACGTCCATGAAGTTTAAATGAAGGCAAGAGCAGTATACCGCTGTCATACATCGATTAAACTGAAACAAATTCGGGTAGAAAACCGAACCGAGGGGAACACACCAACTATCAGATGACAACAGCGGAACAACAGAAACACTGAACTGATACAAAAACAAACGTCAAAATACATAGAAACAGACTGTTTGATAACAACTGCGATATTCCTGACTTGGTAAGGGCCTTTAGGCACAGGACATTTTGTTTATTACCTTGATATGCCTTCCTAAAACGGCATTAGCTACGTGATATAAAATATTATGATTATATTTTGTTTAATCATTAATAAAAGTGATAAAGTGAAACAATAATTCGCTATAGCAGCAAGGTTAGTTCAATTTTGTCAAAATAAGCTAAGTACCATCGCTGATAAAAGTGATGAAAGTGAATAATTTGACTCTCTTTGAATTCGTATTTATGTGACCTTCAATTTAACCCATTAGCTAGAGATTTGTTACGCATGTACAAGTCGTCTTTAGATATAAAAGAACAGAAATTCAACATTGAAAAAAACAAGGTGTACCATTTCGTTGAAGGGGCACTGGCTATCAAATTTATGTTCACCAATGTGACTCAAATTCTCATATTTGATTTATAACATACTAAAACTTATTTCAAAATTACAATAAGTTTAAAATAAACAGTTAACAATGCATGTACTCAATAATATATATCAGAACTCATGTGTATTTAAGTCTACACGCTAGCCTTTCTAATTAACTATCGAGATGACCTCCAAAGACTACTGACAGTCACATAACCCGATATAAACATAAATACAAATACATAGTCGCCTAGTGCAATTGGATTTTTATAGGTTTATTTGACTTCATTTTATAGGTTAACAAGTAAGTTAATTATCGTTTTTATATGTATAAAAATATTTTTTGTGGATCCAATCAGTCAACGAAATGGTTCACCTTTTACTGGCTGAACACGACTAATGATTGCATTCATGAACAATCACTAACTAATGAGTTGAATTGAAGGTCACATAAATAGATTCAATGAGGTCGAAATATTCACTTGCAAGTGAATAATTCATCACCGATGTTTCTTTGGTTATTTTGCCAAAATTGAACCAATTGACTGCTAAAAGCGGATTATAATTTCATTATTTCACTTTTACTCATGATTGCAACAAACAAAATTATATCTTTTTCATATCTCGTAGCTAGTGCCCCTTTAAATGATTCGATCTACCAATACTCATTCTTATACAGGTAAAAACGATAACAATCTTATATTTAACATATAACATGTAATAAGCTGAGGTATAATTAAACAGATCTCGAAAAGTCCAAATGCATGAGGTCACTATCTATTTATATTTAGGTTTATATTAGGTTATGTGACCATCGGCAGTCTTTGGAGGTCATCTTGATGATTGATTAAATGACATTTAGACATTCACTCAAAATGCTGATAATATGTTATCGAGTCCATGCATTTTTAATTGTGTATTTCAGACTCATGTAATTTGGATACACATTTTAGTATGTTATAAAATCAAATATGAGAATTTGAGTCAAATCGGTGAACATGAATGAGTTTAACAAATTATGACCCTTTAATTAATATATTTAAATGACTTCAATATCAACACTCTACTGTTAACTTCATATTTACATAACATGATAACTTAATGTTAACTGATGAACCATGAAAAGGTAGACAGTTGACATGGTCATGACAAACATTTATGTCTTTCCATATTGTTTGGTCTATAGGATAATTTCAATGTGTACATGTCCAACTATCAGGGTTCACCTGACCTCAACCTCATTTTATGGATTATTATTTGACAGCACATTAAAGATCGATTTCTCATTACATATAAGTAGTAGGTCTGTAGAATAATTCTTATGGTGCATCGACAATGATTAAACATTTCAGTGTTTTGTTATTCAATTTAGCATTTTTGACCTTAAAAATGACAACAATATCTGACAGTGGTGTTTTAAAGGATTCTAGCCTACCGAGAACAAAACAAGTTTTGCTCATCTATTATCTGGATATTTCATCAGTGTTTTAGATACCTTTAACTAAATATTTAAAGTGCCCTTACAAACAACGTTACGGTATAATTGCTGGGACTTCCAAGCGCTTTACGAAACCTCTTTCTTAATTATTAACATCAATTTTATCAGCAATTCAAAGTTATTGTGAGACTGTTATTATAAAGGTGGCGTGAATTAGATGTGGATACTAAAAATTCCAATAATCTTTTATAGTACCTACAATCTATGACTCTTTCATCTTGTAATAGTATTAAAACCTTGGACTTTTCTACACTTTAGTTTACACAAGTATTCACCATTCTAAACTAAAAGACATATTGAAAGAGTTGGTTTCGCTTTATTTCATAAAAACAGAATGGCCAGCGTAGAAACAAGTATCTTGCCTGAGGGAGAGATAAATCCTACTTTGTAAAAAATCACTCTGATTCAAACAAAATCCTCTAAAACAAACATTAACAATATGCTTGATTTCTTGATTGACAACATATTTGTTACGTTTGGAGGACGTGTTTTGCAACAAACAATTGGCATTCCCATAAAAACCAACTGTGAACATCTTGTTACCGACTTGTTCTTTTATTCTTACGAGACTGACTTCATACAAAAACTTCTTAGTAAGAAAAAAAAAGAAATAAGCAATATCCTTTAACTTTACTATCCTCTATATAGATGATGTTTCCTCACTAAATAATTCAAAATTAAGTGACTATGTTCAACTCATCTATCCCGTCGAACTAGAGAAAAAAACAACAGATACAGTTAGGTCTGCCTCACATCTTGACTTACAGCTAGAAATTGACAATGACGGTCGGTTGAAAACAGAACTTTACAACAAAAGATATGTTTTCAACTTCCCCAATTGTGAACTTTCCATTACTATGTAGCAACATTTCATACAGATAAAATTAAGAATGGAAATTGGGAATGTGTCAAAGAGACAACAACCCATAGAACAGACAACAGAGTATATACTAGTATTTCCCAATTGATACGATATCATCGGGCTTGTATTTCCTATCATGATTTCCTGGATAGAGGATTGCTGCTCACAAGGAAGCTATTAAACCAAAAGTTTCAAATGATGAATTCGAAGTTGTAATCATCCCTTCATACATTTTACAGACGCCATCACAAGTTTGTTGTCAGTTACAGAATATACGTTTCACAGATGATATCTGATATGTTCCTAATGTAACAAAAATCCTGTTCCCTTTCCACGAATGTGACCTACCGAATTAAGATATTTACCGGGTTTGTAATAACATAAGCAACATGATGGGTGCCACATGTGGAGCAGTATCTGTGTACCATTCCAGACAGAGCACCTGAGATCAACCCAATTTTTTTGTGAGCTTTGTGTTGCTTAGTCTTTTAAATAGTTTTCTATGTTGTGTCTTGTGTACTATTGTTTTTCTGTTTGTCTTTTTCTTTTTAGCCAAGGTGTTAGTTTATTTTTGATCTATGAGTTTGAATCTCCCTCTGGTATCTTTGGCCCCTCTTTTAAAGGCTGCTTGGTGACCTAAAGGTGCTTACATTTTCATTACTGAGACTATGGTTGAGAATCAGATATTGTAGTGGCAATTACATAACTGTCCCAGGTTAGGGGAGGGTTGACCCCTTCTAACAACTTTGACCCTGCCACATTCTGTATGTGCTTGTCCCAAGTCAGTAATCTTATATTCAGTGGTTGTCGTTAGTTGCTGTTACATATTAGTTTTTCATTTATTATGTTGTACATAAATAAGACATTTTCTCGTTCAATTTTTTTTACGTTTGTCTTTTCAGGGCCTTTTATAGCTGACCTATAGTAGTTAATTAAGTACTGCGTTATTTGGTCTCTTGTGGAGATTTGCCTCATTGGCAATGATTGAATCATATATTATTTATATAATGAAGCTAGCTATATATAGCACAGAACCAGCTGCCGCTTTAATTGTTTGATATTTGAAAATAACAGCAATAAAATTGAGATTCCTATCTTATTACAATATTGATGTTCTACACAGAGATATATATTTGTGTCATGCCTTTTCCATGTTGATTCTTTGCGACAATATAAACTTCACATAACTGTCAAAATAACTGTGGCCTGCTGCTGCCATTTAAAAGCAAAATACCTCCATAAATAAAACAGATCTGATTTATATTATATTCCTCACTTGTCTGCAACATTTTCATCCTGAATTAATTTCTTAAAAAGTTCAGCAACTCTCAAAGGATTCACTATGCTATTACTTGTTTTATTTTCTGGCTTCTTTGTAGAAGTCAACTTACTTGTAATATCACTTTTATATTTTTGAAGAACACCATGTTTTTGAAGCCAACTTTGGAAACCAGACCTTTTAGAATCATCGCCATCAAACTTGCATGGAAATTTTTCAAAATTTAGAGCCATCCACACAGTTAGAATTGCCCAATAGTTCACCTGCCCATTTGTATCAAATAATGTTATTGGTTGGTCCTGGACAAGTAATAAATCTTTTTCAACATTATAAAAATTTACATACAGCTGTTTTGGAGATACCAAAAAAGATGGAATAAAACAATTTCTTAAGTCTTTGTTCAGTTTCACTGCCAAAAATGAATTTAAAATTGTCTGACTTATTGCTTGTACATAAATATTAGTCTCAAGAAGGTCAGCTGTCACTGAATTCTCAATTTCAGGATTTATGTCTTCAGGATTATCTTCATCTATCAATTTTGATCTTTTTGATTCTGGTTCATCTTCATCTTCTTCAACATCTTCAGTAATAGTTTTAACTATTTCCCAAAAAGAACCATTATCCCCTTCAATGACAATATCTGCCTTTCCATGCCACAAATCTGCACATCCTGAAACCAGAAAAGAACATTTATAAGAAAGAAAATAACTTTCCTATGCATTGAATGGTATAATAACAACAAACTGTTAAACCCTTTAAACAGTTTGTGATTGTTAAATGTATACCCTGCAATGCATTATCATAAAAAATCACTTTATTTGTCAAATAACAATTTGGTTCTACGTGAGCACAAGTTAGCACACCAATAAACGATTTTACCTTATTTACTCCTATCATGCCTGAAAACTGTTCCAACTATTCGGAATACATGTATCTTTAAAAGTCGGATTACATGTTCCACAAAAACTTGATATTTCCTAATTGTTTTGTTAATTTTTGCATTAGAAATTAATCAGTTGCTCATTTGCATTATTGAAAGTACATAAAATTAAAGCTCGAGATCACATACTGTTTTTTGGTATATCTGCAGATGCGGATATGTCATCGTAAACGATATGGTTGATACGTCTTTAAATGACCGACCTCTTATACTATGTACATGTTTATTTTTGTGTGAACTTAAATATATATGGATTGAAAATCTTTCAAAATTCACTGACATGGAAATATGATTATGAGCTTTATTGATTTATTCAGGAGATGCATTCACAAGGTGAGGGAATCAATACTATCTCAAAGAATGCTGGTAGTTACTGAAACCATGTTCATGATGTTTGAAGAACTATATTTACCCTGCTGAAATGAAATGAATGCAATCTAATTAAATAACAAAAGAAATTGAGGAAGGATGATCTTGTCGTCAGGAGGGGTACTTTTTTTTATTTATCAAAATGATCTTTATAAAATAATGAAATGCAACTTTTTTTTAACTTTTAACTTCTTAATATATGTTCCAAAATTTCAGTGTTTCAAACTCATAATTATAATACTGCATGTTCAAAACATGAACTATGTCATAACTATTTTAAACGGGTACCATTCTATAAAAATGTCAAGACAATATGTTGAGTAGACCATTAGTTTAACCAATAGAAATGTACATAACACATAGTATTTGTTTTGTACCAAAAATTAAGAAATATGAAAAGGAGATAATGTTAAGACATTACCAAATTAAATATTTGACAAATTATAGAACAGATATACACAACTTAGATGTACATGTATTAAACTTGAAATTTTATAGAAATACACCTGATATACACAATACATGTAGGTGCATGTGGTATATTGAAAATCACCCTCTACAAAATTTAATTTAATAAGTCTAATAAAAACATCATATAAGGTATTATCATATGTATGTACATGTATTTACCAAAATTAGTGTTGTCTGCTTTTACGCTAGTCTGTTTACAGAATGGACAATTAACCTCTAATACACTGCTTTTTGACCTAGATCTAGAATCATCATTATCACCATTAGTAGCTTCCTGGGAAGTATCCTTGAAGTTCCCATTTGTATGATCAACAAATACTTTGCCATCAGATAACAGAGGAGCAAAAAGATGACATGCTAAAACTGTCTGAATGGTTTCTTTATCTTGATGATCCAATTTACCAAGACATTGGACATGTTTTTTACCTGAAAAATAAGTAAATTAGAGTTTGCAAGTAAAAATGTTTGCATATATATCCATTCGTACATGTACATGTACATTACAGTTTTGATGATGCAATGTAACTTTCATGACTTTATTGGTTTACCAACAGGGTCAATCTATTAACATGATTAAAGTTTTGAAGATATAAATGCGCAATGTGGTTTGGATGTATGCCCCTCCACCTTGATTGGTAAACATGGTAAATGTATCATTTGTAACATGAATTCATCCACAAAAAAATATTTCGACATGCTCTACTTGTTGAAATTGTTTGCCTTCTTTAGAATTACATACAACTTTGAAAAAAAACCCAGGATAATCACATGACACTGCAGATTTTGAAGATTTTTGTTCTCTGTTTAAGTTTTTTTTCTTATAAGGGATAGTTACTTATTTCATGTATTTGGGGAACTATTTCCAAATTTGTGGTTGTCCCCAAACTGTAACACAAAGTTTAAAGATTAAAAAAAAATTTTAGGTTCAGAAGTACATGTATTTTACATGTACCATTGAACCAAACTTTTTGGCCAAATTGACAAGATGTCTAGAGTTGACTAGGAGCCACATTTGTCTTTTTTTAAATACAGGTTTTACTTATCATGCTTATAGTATAATTAGATGAATTTCACATTCAAGTACATGTACTTTCCTGTACAAGCTGAATAACAATGCAAACAAACTACAACTGTATATGTTTTAAACAGACACAGGTAATAATCAATTCTTTAATGACATGAATGATGTCAAATGCCTATACATTACGGGGCCTTTTAAATCTGACTATGCAGTATGGGCATTGCTCATTATTGAAGGCCATACGGTGACCTATAGTTGTTGATTTCTGTGTCATTTTGGTCACTTGTAGAGAGTTGTCTCATTGGCAATCATACATGTCATACCACGTCTTTTTTTTTATATATATACATGTATGTAGCTTGTTGTTCGGTGTGAGCCAAGGCTCCGTGTTGAAGGCTGTTCATTGACCTATAATGGTTTAATTTTTTTTAAATTGTTATCTGGATGGAGAGTTGTCTCATTGGCACTCACACCACATCTTCCTATATCTATGTATATGCCGATTGACCACATACAATGTATCAATTGTGGAAACTCTTTTACGTTATTCATAAAATGTTGAGATTGGTGTATGGCTCGGGGGGGCCACTTCCTATATAATTAGTGGTAGGGATGAGCCGCTGGAATAGGTCACTTTTTCATGCTCTATGATATATGAAAAGGGTGAGAAATTCAGATCAAATATATATCAATAGGTTGATATTATCACTTGCTTGATTACATCATAAGTATCTGAAACTAATCAGATGTCCGTATTTATTCTTGATGCGGTTAAACCACAGTCGTAAATGCATCAGTTATTTGTCAAACCAATTAAACTCTGATGTTGTATTTCCACTGATGCCAGTGATAGATGCAATAAATCTAACTATTTTGACATTTGCATCTAGTTAACATTCAAGGGTTTGTATACATAAAACATGATAACAATTATTTAAAGAAATTCCATTGTGACAGCGTCCTTTACGAGGGAACGGCAATGAACTTTTTTATCAGTTTTTAATTAATATTTAAACATGTTAAAATCAATGAAGGTGTTACACTCTGGGGTGATATTACAGTTGTCTGACCATAGATGATCTGACCAAACGTCTTTTATATGTTTTTTATTTTGGAATTGAAATATCTTCATAATGAAAGATGTAAAATGGGCAATAAGAAAAAAGTGTTTAAGATGTGACAAATTTATCAGTCAGAGCTCAGACATAAACAAGTCAATTTTTGTTTTTGACTTAAAGAAGTCAAAACATGTATTTATCATAAAAATGTGTTTTCAATTTTAGACTTATCTAAGTCAGAAAATGAAAGACTTGTTTAGGTCTATTTATGTTGATGAAAAAACTTAATTTCACTTGGTGGCCAAACCACACCACCTATGACAGCAAAAAACTGTCTGGGAGTTCACAAGGACTTGAGCTATCTATATGTAATTGTCTAATTGAACATCCTTACTAAACACAGATGTTTTACCTCATTAAGTGTGGTTCCAGGTGGTTTCATTGTAAGGTTAATTTACATTATCTCCGATTTTTAAGACTCTCATTCATATTTTTCTTTAGAAGACAAAGCATTGTCTTTCAATGTTGTCATTATTTGATTTAGATGCATGACCTCCTTATAAATATGCGTGGGTCTTGAAGTTAACCAATTTTGATCACTTATGGACTTGTAGGAGTCGATATTTGCAACTTTTTGATTCTGGTCAATTATTTCTTGCTTAACAATATTTGACTTATTAAAGTCATATTTTGTCTTGCATTAAAGGGAGACAAATCCTAAAACTTACAAATTTAGACCTCTATGAGTCAAAAGCAGATTCAGACTTATTTATGTCTGAGCTCTGACTGTTTATTGGAAAAGAAGGTGATATTATTGCGACTATTTTGCTTCTTAACAAGGACGTGATGATGAGCGGGAAAAATATTGAAATATATCTATAGGTCTGTTTTTTGTTAATTAATATATGACAAGGTATATATTTTTGATTAACAAAATATATGAAAAGGGTGGGGTACTTGATGTCTCAGCTGCTCACCCCTACCAAAAAAAGTTTGAAGTGGCCCCCCCGAGGTGTATGGTTGACATCATGTGATCTTGTATTACATGTCTCTGATCTCATTTACAGATTAAAGACTGTAACCTACCCTCCTCTATGTTGATAACATATTCATTTAGTTTTTCTACTGCTTTTCTTTGACCTTCATTTACAATAGATCTAACATCCCCATTAGATTTCATTAGTACTTCTGATGTTCCTTGATAAATGTCAAATAATGGGTCTCCGACATAGAGGTTATTTTGAAGTTTATCAGACAGAGTGTGCAATGCTAAAGTTAGGTTTTTCGAAAAGGATTTATTTAAATGGGCATTGCAATAAGTTATTCCAAGATAAATAAAAGGCTTATTCCACACATCCCCATAAGGAACACGTTGGCGTTTCTGTTCAAGTAAGTGATTCATTTTGATTCTGTTCAAGACAACCAGACCAACAATTACATCAATAATAAAATTTCTGTTGTCCAAAATAAAGGGCCTAAAAAGTAGGGGACGGTAACGACAAAATTGGCAATCTAGCTCTCTGTTCCATATGAGCACGATAAAAAGTTATGTTTGATTTATGGTAATCATACTTTTGCAAAAAATAAAGCCAGCCATTAGAACACAATTTGATATTTTAGCTAAAAAATAACAAACGCAGTACGAGAAAATAGACATAAGCAGGATTAAAATTAAAATTAGAAATGCTTGTCCGTCATCGGTTTTCTTCTTATGTTATAATTTTTCAACGATGTAAGCGATTTAAATTCGTCTGCAATGCGTTGTGCATGATTAGTGTCAAGTGTGACTGTATTAACAGATCAGGTGGCTGTAAAAGCAACGATATTTAAAATGGCAACTCACCTCGGTGATGTTATTATGTCTGCAAAGCCTTATGTTCACACTTTAAGTCAGAGTAATCGAACAGTAAACTGTAGTTCATGTGTAAAAAGGTAAAAGAAGGTGTGCATTTTGTATGTCTTACATTTGTACATGTCGTTATGAGGTCTATACATTCCTTCTCCATTTAACACATGGTTATTCTTAAATAATCATATTAATATGTATGTTTCATGCAATTCTATGAAAGCAATCAAACAAAAACATTTGTTTTTCTCACAGGCACTCATCTCAGAAAAAAAATTCCTATATACATGTACCTTTATATGGTAACAAGACATATTGGCACCCAAGTGCGAAGACATTTCTGCACCCATTTGGACATTTCGGTATCCAGACATTTCCGGACCAAGACAATCTGGCACCTCGTTTTTAAAAACAAATTTATTACATACATGTATTATGAAAAATTCAAGAATTGTTGCATAGATATTTTAAGTTGTATATGAAATATGCATTACAAAAAGAATAATCACAATTAAGGTATATATTTATTTATATTATTAAATTATGAAACATCAGATACTTTTAACATAAAAATTAAATGTGGAGGTGAGGTATGGTTACCATGAGACACTCACCATAGGCCAAATAGCATAACAACTTTAGGTCATTGTACGGCCTTCAACAATGAGCATATTCTATACTGCATAGTCGGCTATAAGAGAGTATCTGCTATAATTAACTTTTATTGCGATTGTGTATATGGACCATAATTTGCTATTGGGCTCCGTTTCCTATAACTATAGAAAAGTGATAAAATGTGAATTACTGTAAGAAAAGTTGTAACTACATCTAAAGATGCCATTATTTTTATCAACATACAAGTGTGTGCTACTCTTCCCTAGAAAAAAAATTGAAATTAACAAATTTCAAAGATTATATGATCGTATTTGTGTGTCGTTTCTCGCGTTACTTTTCGCGTCCGAAGTGCATAACGCTGACTAATTTATAGATAATCGTCACCGGCAAATTCGTAATTTTTGCTTTAAAATAACAAAGAACATCGACCAATAAGAATAGTGAGAAGAAAATGCCGAGAACTATAAGTATTTCTGTAGCAGGTGTAAGAACACTGTCGTTATTTTGGTTTCCCATTTCGTAACGCACATTTTAGATGGTTTAATCTGCTTTGTTGTAAAAGAATTCTTTGCAACAATATGCAAATACGAACTCTCGCGAGATGTTCAAACAGGTAAATCAGAGATGATTCACATTCTTGTTTTGTCCTTCGTAATAATTAAGTTAGAAAATGACGTTATCGTTATGCGTTACATTTCACAAGAAACAGAAGTCCATTTATTTATTAAAATTGTTTTTGTCGTTAAGTTCTAATCATTTCCGGTCATACATGAAACATGTGACTAACATGTGATCACGCCCTTACAGCCGGATATACGAAATACTAGGTCTAAACATTGTATTTGTTTCCAACGGGATGTAAGCAAACATAATCTGTAGGCTTGTTTCGTCTTGTTTAAAAAAGGAAAATACAATTTTCAAAGAGATTGCGCCGGGGGTCTATTATTTTTCCTATGTGCATAATGTTACATACGATCTTGTGTGAAAATAAATGCCCAATGACTTGACAAAATCGATTTCAGATTTGACCGACGTTTTAACACACTTCGTTTCCCAATAACGATGTAAAGAGTCCTTGGAAAATTCAATCGAAATTACGTCTCCTATCATGGTGCCGATGTTCGTTGGATTGATTTAGCTTCAGCAGTAAATATTACTGGATATTTTAGGTGAATAAAGATAATTTAATAAAAAATACATGTTAATGTACCGTTACACTTGGAATGTACAAAGTTGGTATCTTTGTCACAATTTTTAATTAATTTTTTTTATTCATGTTCTGCAAACACTTATCAGAAACGCAATAAACTTGTCAAAGGAAAAGTAAACTTTTACCATGCATGACTTGAAAGGAAGTACTTTATTGATTTTAGCCCACTAAAGTAGGTTAAAATGTGGAAACCATGTAGATGGTGTACAGGTCACAAATATCACATGGTGCCTATTTTAAAGATGCTAATTCCAAGTTAAAAGATGTTTTCTTTCCTGGATTTAAAGAATTTTACATTACCAATGATTTGGAATAAATTGTATATAACTGGAATTTCAAAACCAAATATAAATACATTTTTTTGGCTAAAACATCAAGATACAACAATTATGGTATCCTGTATCAATGAAGAAAATACGGAAATTCCTGAATAAATTGTACTAATTGTTTTCAAAACAAGCACATATTTAGGAGTTTTATAATACTGTTACATTTAAGATGGATTTTAAGAAAAAGTATACTGTTCAGATCATTTTAAGCAGATTTTGCAATAAAATAAAACTAAAAAAATGCTTTCGGTTTCTTATGGTTTCCTGTCGCGTTTAAAAAAAACTTTAATTTAACATTGAAAATAGATTTTAAATATTAACATGAAGCAAGTAACACTAGTAATGGTGTTTATTTATGTCTTTTGAAATATATTGTGCAAAATAAAGAAAATAAAGATTGGTTTCCTGTTTTGTTTCCTGTCACGTAAACGGTGAATCAAAATGTATTAATTTTTTCTTGAAAAACTCAATTGTTCCATTAATACTATTCTAACATCAACACAACCCACAGAATAAAAGTTAAAGTTTTAGAACTTATAAAAAAGGATACAAAAAGAAACCAAAGGCCGAATACCAAATTATGGTCCATATGTCAAATTGGAACAGCAACAGAGTATCGAAGTGACTTTGAGTGTTAGAACTTATGGTGCTTGCTTTCTGTATATATGTTATATGTTATGTTATAATTACAGTATTTAAACTTTGTGTTCATACCTATAGTATGCTTTTGGCTTTAACATCTAGCTTATCATGCTTATTACAACAATGAACCATGCTTTTAGTGCTTCATTTTGTGCTGATGATTTATTGCATGTGTATTAAGTGTCTAAATATTAAAGCTTATTCACCCGGCCACCGAAAGCATCATTTTTATGAAGCCCAGGTGGTTGTGTGGTCTAGCGGGACGGCTACAGTGCAGGCGATTTGGTGTCATGATATCTCAGTAGCATGGGTTTGAACCCTGGCGAGGGAAGAACAAAAAAATTACGAAAGCAAATTTACAGATCTAACATTGTTGGGTTGATGTTTAGACGAGTTGTATATGTATATCTATAATACTAAAATTACGAGGTCCAATTTGTCAGCCGTCATCGGGTAAAAACGACAAATCAAAGAATTCAACTCTATATATAACAAATATAGGACAATGGTGTAGATTATAAATTACACCACTCCAGACCCTTTTGTTTTCCACATAATTAATATTGCCAATAATTAACAAGTTCCGGGTCTAATCCGATACCGATACCAATAGTATATTCACCTGTTAGCTATTACCTTATCTGTACGTTCCCCATTTGACAGGCGCACCACCAAACGGTGTATTTAGGATTTTGCTATATACACGGGTCATAATCAAAAGGCTGACACTACTAAATTAAATCATTGTCAAATTGTTCCCTATTGTAGCTTTATTCAGCAATCAGCAAGACTTTCTAAGATAACTAATATAGGACAATGCTGTTGATTAAAAAATACCCCATTCCTGGATAGCCTGGACCTTTTGTTTTCCAAATAATTAATATTTCCAATAATTGATAAGTTCCAGGTCGACGGGTTCAAACAGAAAGATTTGAAAGCAGAGAAAACTGACTTTATCAGATGACAATACCAATTACTAAAATAAGGTTTAGGCATAGTTATATACTTTAATTCAGTCACGGACACGCGATATCACGGGTGTGTACTTGTATATATATATATATATAAAGTGCCTAGAAAATCAACCTAACAATGTCGGCGCCGTGGCTGGAACCTGTACTTTTTATTTCTGACTTCTATGACAACACTGCCTAGCATTGCGCAGAGACCTTAAGTATCCCCTTCTCTAACTCTAGCTTATTTTGATGACACAAGATCCAACAATATTAAGAGTGCACAGGTAAATTAAATAAAAAATAAAAAATTGATAAAAATCGTGTTTTCATGATCCTAGCTAAAAAATGTAATTATAAGTATTGAATGCTTCTTTTTGTAACTTCATAGGGTTGTAAAAGCGTTGACAGTGCACACATTTTTAGAATGAAGCACTTCCACGCTTTATACAAAATTTAATTGGGTAAATGCTTGTACACCCCAATTAAGTTACAATTAAAAAGCATTCAATTCTTAAATGTTCTTACCAACTATGTCTGAAAAAAATTATAACTCTAATTAACATTTTTTTGTGGTTTTTAATAACATACTAATATTCAGTAATTTCACTTATTATTTTAAAAATTTCAGCTGTGATGCTTTAAAGAAATGCTCTAAATGTGGTGTGTTGAAATACTGTAGTGTCTCATGTCAGGTGAGAATTTTAGTGTATTTTTATATAAACAATATTTCCACTGATTAAATCTCTATTTTGTTGGTGCCTGCTTTAATGCTGACATTTCTTTTCACATTTATATAACATTTCATTAGTCATGTCTGAAAATATTTAAAAAAAATCAATGCTGATCAACTATTTTTACAAATTACAGGAGTAATTGCCCTTGGAAATTTGAATTACATGGAACATTTTAATGTACAATGTACATGTATGTGCTCTCATATATTAAATAAGAAGATGGGATGTGATTGCCAATGAGACAACTCTCCACAAGAGTCTAAATGACACAGAAAAAAACAACTACAGTTCACCCACAGGCTTCAACAATGATTTACCCATACTGCATAGTCAGCTATTAAAGGCCCCAAATGACAAATGTAAAACAATTTAAACTTCTTATTTTTATATTGTTCTAAATGTCCATTTGTTTTTTAGCATCTGTACTTTTAAACTAGAAGACCTCATTTTGTGTGACGCTTCTCTCCCTCCCACAATAAATTAATCATTGTGCCTCTGTGTCCTATAGGTACCATGTAAAGTTGCATTTGTCATCCATTCTTATTCACGTTTTTTGATTGAGTTAGGCCTGCCAATTGATATTTTATCGTATGTTTTTCTATGTTGTGATGTTATGCAATTGTTTCGGAAAAAGGGAAAAGGTTTGGATCCATTAAAACGTTTAATCCCGCTGCAAATGTTTGCACCTGTCCTAAGTCAGGAATCTGATGTACAGTAGTTGTCGTTTGTTTATGTAATTTATACGTGTTTCTCGTTTCTCGTTTTAATATATAGATTAGACCGTTGGTTTTTCCGTTTGAATGTTTTTACACTGGTAATTTTGGGGCCCTTTTTAGCTTGTTGTTCGGTGTGAGTCAAGGCTCCTTGTTGAAGGCCGTACATTGACCTATTATGGTTTACTTTTTTGAAAATTGTTATTTGGATGGAGAGTTGTCTCATTGGAACTCACACCACATCTTCCTATATCTATTATGATTATTCAATTTGAGTTATTTTGGGAGTCAGCCTAGACTTCCGGTTTGCGTTTTTCTGTACTTTGAACATACAAATAATATGACCTATAATGGTTTACTTTTATAAATTGTTATTTGGATGGAGAGTTATCTCATTGGTACTCATACCATATCTTCATATATCTATCTAAAGACTATGAATTAGTGTATTTGCTATCTGCTATCATTTTCAAGTTTACTATCCATGGCGGTCACAGAGTTTATTAAATAGAGAGGGTCTATAGAGGGGGGATAGGACCCTTATCGGGACTCCGGGATCGGATGTTTTGAAGCTCGGGATTTTCGGGATTGACCCTTTCAGGATCCGGGAATTCTTTTTTTGAATTTTCGGGACCTCAGGATTTCTAGTATTTAAGATCATTTAAGCATGGGATTTCGGGATCAGGACCCCTCCTACCCTCTCCCTCTATATAATATGTCAATGACCGCCATGATCGATTAGTAAACTGAAAATTGATAGTAAAAAGCAAATACACTTTATTTTTAGTAATGAATGTTCATAATATTCAGATAAACGCTAACATTATTGAAATGAATAAAATACAAAAAAAATGGGAATTTTGGAGGGAAAAAAATGAGGAACCGGGCTATAAAAACAATTTTCATGTTCCAAAGTACCTATCACTTTTGATACCCTTTTTGAAATTCTCCAGACATAAAATCTTTTACAAAACTTCATCAGGTCACTAAGTATATTAAATAGAGAGGGTCTATATAATACATCAATGACTGCTGTGGATTGATTAGTAAACTGAGAATTGATAGTAAAAAGCAAACACACTTTATTTATAGTAATGAATGTTCATAATATACTAAACATATGTTCATAATGAAATAAATAGAAAACAAAAAAATTGAGAATTTTTGGGAAAAAAGGAAGAGGGGTTGTAAAACACTTATCCTGTCTCCAAGTACCTATAACTTTTGATACCTTTCCTATAAATTCCAATGGTTTACTCGGGGGCTCTTTACTATTCACGGCGGTCACTGATAATAAATATACAAATATATCAGTGACCGTTTATAGTAATTATAGTAAATATGTATGTTCAGAGTATACAGAAAAACAGAAGGAATAAAATTCAGTATTTGGAAAAAAGGGGGAGGGCAAAAAAAATGTGGCAAGTCCCCAAGTACCTTTGACTTTTGATAACTCTCCTGAAATTCTCCAGTTATAATTATTTTTTTTTCAGTTTACATATATATGCTCTATTTTCACGCGATTTCGCGGGTGTGTTCTAGTTTGATTTAAATGTTTATTCACATGTTATTTGTTTTACATGTACAGTTTTATATACATTTAATCACAGAGAGAAGATTGGACTGTTCACAAAGAAGAATGTAACTATTTACAGCGTGTGTCTCCTAATATTCCAGTGGATAGTGTAATGTTGATGTTAAGACTGATAATTAAACACAAGGTAATTTTTACTAAAATAAAACTGTGGTCAAACATTTTCTAGTGTCAAATTTGCTAAAGCCGTGATTATTTATCTTTGATATTAACAGACTTCTGCTTATAAGAACCACTCTTTTTTGGAAAGAACTTTTGAGTGATGTTAAAATTCTTGGGAAAATTCAGTATTCTAAGTTAATAATAATAATAACTTGTTATTAGAATTGATTCCTGCTTTCTATTTGAAAACATAATTGATCAATACGTTGCTATAAAGGTTCTGTTCATTAATTCATTTAAAAATAGCACCAACTAGTTCCATTTTATAGATTGTAAAATTTACCATTTCTTCTCTGAAACTCCAAACTGTTTAGAAGTGATGATTGGGGAATATGTGCAAATTAATTTTTTTCTGTCAATATGGACAAATTAATTTTGAAAATTTATAAGCAAAATTTTTCAAAAGAAATTGATTTCCTGATTGAACTTGTTTTTATACAACGTGTCAGCTGGTAGTCCTATTTCATCCTTTCTCTGTAACATTGATGTCAATACATGTATTGTAATTTATGGTCCTTTTTAAAAAGTTGTTTGTTTTTAAAAAGCAAAGACAAAGCATGGTTGTATGAGGCAATTCTTGAATCTGAATATATTCAGTTTTGAAATTTTACATACCCTAAAATTGCAAGGCCAAAATATTACAGAATTAATAATTGTGATTTCTTTTTAACGATTCCTTTGCTTAAAAAATTTACTTTAGTCAATAGGTGTAAATGGTGGCTAATATAGCACTTTTCATATTTTTGATATTTAGGAAAAAAAGTGCTGACTTTATAAAAAATCACCTGATGAATTTAATCCTTATAAGCAAGCTCAGGTTTTTTATTGTTATGTACAAGTCTAAACTCTTGGGTTACAAAAGTTGTTTTTGTATACGTAGAAGAAAACATATTACAAATTTATCTTTGTGTTTATTTAATAACTTGTATATTTTGTTTAACTTTCCAGCAAAGAGATTTTGGAAAACCTGATAGCTCTAATGATACTTGGAATAGAAATTTTGCAGATTTTAAAACTCGTAAGTGGATAGGTTTATGCCTTTATTTATCCTAAAAGGAAAACAGGTAAACTATTTAATTATTGTTATCAAATAACAAAGTTAATAAACACTTAAACTGACATTGAGGGCCAGTCAGCTTTTTAAATACTCAGCAGCAATTGTTAAACTATTTTTTTTCTTCACTGAAAGTTTAATACTGGATTTTACTATCATTAATTAACACATCTTTTCACAGATATTGATAACTTGCACAAAAAAATACAATTACACTTTTATATAGTACTTACTCTTCCAAGAAATTAAGAGCCGAACCCATTAGCAAACAAATTTCTTTTTCTGACATTAAAATAGATATAATAGTTAAAAACTGGATTAAAAAATGTTCATAAACTGGAAGAGAAAAAACATGTACCCTTTTATTAAGAAAGGGTACCCTTTTATTAAGAAAGGGTGGTCAATATAGTAACAGAAGAACTTTCTAATCCATTCGATCAACTGACAACAGGGTTAAAAAATCTTATACATACAAAGAAATGTGATTCTTGGAGAAGGTGAAATTTAGTAATTTCTTGTTGATTGATTGATAGCATCTAAATATTTTAATTACAGATAAGAAGGAGATACAACAAGATCCTGAAAGGATGTCCCAGTTTTCACAGATAATGTTCACCTTACAAAAGCTTGTAGGAAATAGCTTACCACCAGCAACAGAGATATTTGATATCTTTTGCAAGGTAGTGTCGGTTATGTCTATAAGTTAAAAGAGCATGGAGCAGGACATAAATATTTCTGTTGTGGCCACATGACTCATAGTATCGACAGTAGTCAATACATTAGTAAATGTTTTTACATCACTCCTACCATAATAGAGGGTCCTTGTCTGGTGACATCTGTGTGTCTATCTGTTTGTTTGTCTTGTATCTGGTTTAAGTTAAAGTTACAGTAAATGGGCTTTCTGACATAGATTTCACAGTTTTGCTGAACATGGAAATATGACAGTATGCACATAGCATGGTTTCTTAGACACATATAATGGTTAATAAGGCGATATGTCTTTTTTTAAATAAGTATTTGGAGGTTGGCAATGTCTTTTTTAAAATAAGTATTTGGAGGTTGGCAAGTTATGTTTGAAACACAAATTCCATTCAATCAATGCATCCGAACTTCAGTATAATTTGAAGTTTTGATTCTAGGTCTGGTAAAATAACTTGTATATAACTATGGTAAGATTGGAATACTTATGGAGTAAGTGTTTCTATTCAGGCCACTTCATCGACTGTAGTGGCAATACATATACAGTGAAACCTGCTTAAACCTAATCCTGTATAAACTGAAAACCTGTATTAACCAAACATGTTCTTAAGCTCCATTGTATCAAAATGTATGCGTTGTGAACCTGATAAAACCGGACATCAGCCAAAACCAAACAAAATATTAAGTCCTGAAGAGGTTCTGTTTTAACAGGTTTCACTGTACATGTCTCATGTATATATTGATATGTTTTATCTAATCAGGAGACAGTAATACAAATACATATAATGCCTAGACCAACTGGCTTTTTATATTCCAGATGGCAGCTAACAGTTTTACTATTTGTCATTAAAATAGTAACATTTTATATTCCAGAAGGCAGTTAACAGTTTTACTATTTGTCATTAAAATAGTAACATTTTATATTCCAGAAGGCAGTTAACAGTTTTACTATTTGTCATTATAATAGTAACAATTTATATTCCAGAAGGCAGTTAACAGTTTTACTATTTGTCATTATAATAGTAACAATTTATATTCCAGAAGGCAGCTAACAGTTTTACTATTTGTCATTAAAATAGTAACATTTTATATTCCAGAAGGCAGTTAACAGTTTTACTATTTGTCATTATAATAGTAACAATTTATATTCCAGAAGGCAGTTAACAGTTTTACTATTTGTCATTATAATAGTTACATTTTATATTCCAGAAGGCAGTTAACAGTTTTACCATTTGTCATTATAATCATAACATTTTATATTCCAGAAGGCAGTTAACAGTTTTACTATTTGTCATTATAATAGTAACATTTTATATTCCAGAAGGCAGTTAACAGTTTAACTATTTGACATTATAATAGTAACATTTTATATTCCAAATGGCAGTTAACAGTTTTACTATTTGTCATTATAATAGTAACATTTTATATTCCAGAAGGCAGTTAACAGTTTTACTATTTGTCATTATAATAGTAACAATTTATATTCCAGAAGGCAGTTAACAGTTTTACTATTTGTCATTATAATAGTTACATTTTATATTCCAGAAGGCAGTTAACAGTTTTACCATTTGTCATTATAATCATAACATTTTATATTCCAGAAGGCAGTTAACAGTTTTACTATTTGTCATTATAATAGTAACATTTTATATTCCAGAAGGCAGTTAACAGTTTAACTATTTGACATTATAATAGTAACATTTTATATTCCAAATGGCAGTTAACAGTTTTACTATTTGTCATTATAATAGTAACATTTTATATTCCAGAAGGCAGTTAACAGTTTTACTATTTGTCATTATAATAGTAACATTTTATATTCCAGAAGGCAGTTAACAGTTTTACTATTTGTCATTATAATAGTAACATTTTATATTCCAGAAGGCAGTTAACAGTTTTACTATTTGTCATTATAATAGTTACATTTTATATTCCAGAAGGCAGTTAACAGTTTTACTATTTGTCATTATAATAGTAACATTTTATATTCCAGAAGGCAGTTAACAGTTTTACCATTTGTCATTATAATCATAACATTTTATATTCCAAACGGCAGTTAACAGTTTTACTATTTGTCATTATAATAGTAACATTTTATATTCAAGAAGGCAGTTAACAGTTTTACTATTTGTCATTATAATAGTTACATTTTATATTCCAGAAGGCAGTTAACAGTTTTACTATTTGTCATTATAATAGTAACATTTTATATTCCAGAAGGCAGTTAACAGTTTTACTATTTGTCATTATAATAGTAACATTTTATATTCCAGAAGGCAGTTAACAGTTTTACTATTTGTCATTAAAATAGTAACATTTTATATTCCAGAAGGCAGTTAACAGTTTTACTATTTGTCATTATAATAGTAACATTTTATATTCCAGAAGGCAGTTAACAGTTTTACTATTTGTCATTATAATAGTTACATTTTATATTCCAGAAGGCAGTTAACAGTTTTACCATTTGTCATTATAATAGTAACATTTTATATTCCAGAAGGCAGTTAACAGTTTTACTATTTGTCATTATAATAGTAACATTTTATATTCCAAAGGCAGTTAACAGTTTTACTATTTGTCATTATAATAGTAACATTTTATATTCCAGAAGGCAGTTAACAGTTTTACTATTTGTCATTATAATAGTAACATTTTATATTCCAGAAGGCAGTTAACAGTTTTACTATTTGTCATTATAATAGTAACATTTTATATTCCAGAAGGCAGTTAACAGTTTTACTATTTGTCTATTATAATAGTAACATTTTATATTCCAGAAGGCAGTTAACAGTTTTACTATTTGTCATTATAATAGTAACATTTTATATTCCAGAAGGCAGTTAACAGTTTTACTATTTGTCATTATAATAGTAACATTTTATATTCCAGAAGGCAGTTAACAGTTTTACTATTTGTCATTATAATAGTAACATTTTATATTCCAGAAGGCAGTTAACAGTTTTACTATTTGTCATTATAATAGTAACATTTTATATTCCAGAAGGCAGTTAACAGTTTTACTATTTGTCATTATAATAGTAACATTTTATATTCCAAACGGCAGTTAACAGTTTTACTATTTGTCATTAATAATAGTAACATTTTATATTCCAGAAGGCAGTTAACAGTTTTACTATTTGTCATTATAATAGTAACATTTTATATTCCAGAAGGCAGTTAACAGTTTTACTATTTGTCATTATAATAGTAACATTTTATATTCCAAAGGCAGTTAACAGTTTTACTATTTGTCATTATAATAGTAACATTTTATATTCCAGAAGGCAGTTAACAGTTTTACTATTTGTCATTATAATAGTAACATTTTATATTCCAGAAGGCAGTTAACAGTTTTACTATTTGTCATTATAATAGTAACATTTTATATTCCAGAAGGCAGTTAACAGTTTTACTATTTGTCATTATAATAGTAACATTTTATATTCCAGAAGGCAGTTAACAGTTTTACTATTTGTCATTATAATAGTAACATTTTATATTCCAGAAGGCAGTTAACAGTTTTACATTTGTCATTATAATATAACATTTTATATTCCAAAGGCAGTTAACAGTTTTACTATTTGTCATTATAATAGTAACATTTTATATTCCAGAAGGCAGTTAACAGTTTTACTATTTGTCATTATAATAGTAACATTTTATATTCCAGAAGGCAGTTAACAGTTTTACTATTTGTCATTATAATAGTAACATTTTATATTCCAGAAGGCAGTTAACAGTTTTACTATTTGTCATTATAATAGTAACATTTTATATTCCAGAAGGCAGTTAACAGTTTTACTATTTGTCATTATAATAGTAACATTTTATATTCCAGAAGGCAGTTAACAGTTTTACTATTTGTCATTATAATAGTAACATTTTATATTCCAGAAGGCAGTTAAACGTTTTACTATTTGTCATTATAATAGTAACATTTTATATTCCAGAAGGCAGTTAACAGTTTTACTATTTGTCATTATAATAGTAACATTTTATATTCCAGAAGGCAGTTAACAGTTTTACTATTTGTCATTATAATAGTAACATTTTATATTCCAAGGCAGTTAACAGTTTTACTATTTGTCATTATAATAGTAACATTTTATATTCCAGAAGGCAGTTAACAGTTTTACTATTTGTCATTAATAGTAACATTTTATATTCCAGAAGGCAGTTAACAGTTTTACTATTTGTCATTATAATAGTAACATTTTATATTCCAGAAGGCAGTTAACAGTTTTACTATTTGTCATTTATAATAGTAACATTTTATATTCCAGAAGGCAGTTAACAGTTTTACTATTTGTCATTATAATAGTAACATTTTATATTCCAGAAGGCAGTTAACAGTTTTACTATTTGTCATTATAATAGTAACATTTTATATTCCAGAAGGCAGTTAACAGTTTTACTATTTGTCATTATAATAGTAACATTTTATATTCCAAATGGCAGTTAACAGTTTTACTATTTGTCATTATAATAGTAACATTTTATATTCCAGAAGGCAGTTAACAGTTTTACTATTTGTCATTATAATAGTAACATTTTATATTCCAAACGGCAGTTAACAGTTTTACTATTTGTCATTATAATAGTTACATTTTATATTCCAGAAGGCAGTTAACAGTTTTACTATTTGTCATTATAATAGTAACATTTTATATTCCAGAAGGCAGTTAACAGTTTTACTATTTGTCATTATAATAGTAACATTTTATATTCAAGAAGGCAGTTAACAGTTTTACTATTTGTCATTATAATCATAACATTTTATATTCCAGAAGGCAGTTAACAGTTTTACTATTTGACATTATAATAGTAACATTTTATATTCCAGAAGGCAGTTAACAGTTTAACTATTTGACATTATAATAGTAACATTTTATATTCCAAATGGCAGTTAACAGTTTTACTATTTGTCATTATAATAGTAACATTTTATATTCCAGAAGGCAGTTAACAGTTTTACTATTTGTCATTATAATAGTTACATTTTATATTCCAGAAGGCAGTTAACAGTTTTACCATTTGTCATTATAATCATAACATTTTATATTCCAAATGGCAGTTAACAGTTTTACTATTTGTCATAATAGTAACATTTTATATTCCAGAAGGCAGTTAACAATTTTACTATTTGTCATTATAATAGTAACATTTCATATTCCAGATGGCAGTTAACAGTTTTACTATTTGTGATGGAGAATTAAATCCTGTTGGTGTTGGTATTTTTATCAGGTAAGTCATACAAAATTTGTTAGGGCCCCGCCAAAGGCGGGTCGCACTATAGTGATCAGTCTGTCCGTCCGTCCGTCTGTCCGTCCGTAACACTTTGTGTCCGCTCCATATCTAGAGAACCATTATGATTTCATACTTTATACTTTACATGTTTATTGACCACCACCAGAGGGCGTGTCATGATGTATGTACAACTTCCTAGGTCAAAGGTCAAGGTAAAAAAACTTTGGTTTCAGTTGACAACCCTGTGTCCTGTGGTGAAGATCGTGTCCGCTCTATATCTTGAGAACCGTTATGATTTCAAAGTTTATACTTGACATGTATATGAACCAACACCAGAGGGTGTGTCATAATTTATGAACGACTGCCTAGGGCAAAGTTCAAGGTCAAAAACTTTGGTTTCAGTTGACAACCCCATGTCCTATGGTAAAAATTTTGTCCGCTCTATATCTTGAGAACCATTATCATTTTAAAGTTTATACCTGAAATGTATATAAACCAATATCAGAGGGTATGTCATAATTTATGTACAACTTCCTAGGTCAAAGGTCAAGGTCAAAAACTTTTGTTTCAGTTGACAACCCCATGTCCTATGGTAAAGATCGTGTCCGCTCTATATCTTGAGAACCGTTATCATTTCAAAGTTTATACTTGACATGTATATAAACCAACACCAAAGGGTGTGTCATAATTTATGTGCAACTTCCTAGGTCAAAGGTCAAGGTCAAAAACTTTGATTTCAGTTGACAAACCCATGTCCTATGGTAAAGATACAATTTTTTAATGCACATTATTCACGGGGCCCACAGAGATGGCTCCCATCTCAATGATATCTAGTTCATTTAAATATGTTTTCAATTATTAATAACCATAAAGTGTTCTTTTAAAACTCTTGAAATACAGAAGCGACATTATATAATTAATGAAATTTTATGAGCTGCAAATTTACAAATCTTTCTGACGACGCAGACAACGGAATGTAGGATGGCTATGTCTCGCTTTTTCCTCTAAAGTGGAAGGCTCGACAAAAATCAATCTTAATTTTTCCATGTTAAAGAAGACTCAGTGTAACTGTTATGTAACTTTGCTTCTTTCATTTACAAAAAGTGATATTTTGTCCGAAATTAATTGAAGCACCATAATCTATCTTTTTCAGTATATTAGAGTCTCTCATTATAATGAAACAAATTGTATTATGAAACAAAAGTTATATATTTTTTTACTGTAGCCCATCTTTGATTGACCATAGCTGTGAACCTAATGCTGTTGTAACATTCTCTGGGAAGACTTTATACCTCAGGGCATTAGAAGAGCTAAAAGATCCAAATCCTGAAAATGTAAGTTTTTATACACTTAGTGGTGATAATTATGTTCTGTCAGTGTGTCTATTTGTTTGTTCATTCTTCCCATGTCCGGTTAAAGTTTTACCATAGTTTAAGGCATTTTACTAAGTAAATGTAGTCACATTAACTTGCAACTTGGTAGATATATTTATTATGGTGTGAACTTTTAGTACTGTAAAGTCAGAAGTTTTGTGATATTGTTATTTATGCAAAACATTTGACAGAATCAGGTTCACAATATATTATAAAAACTTACATTTCAGTAGAAATTTCCATTTATCAAATTTGTCCAATCTTATTAATTAGATTCATATTTTTACTAGTGTTGAAGGATTTGCTATAATAAATGATGAATTAATATCTGAATTTTTTAAAAGTACCGGTATAGTCATGCTGAATTATGGTTTTGACCTATTTTTTGAGATTCACTTAACATGTAAATGTGAATGTGCAAGTGGGACATGGTGTCATTTGGACAAATATTCTTGTATATCAGAGTTAAGAAACATAATTATTTTTCCGATTGACTTGCTTTTATAAAGCAACTGCTGAGTTTTACTGCATTGAACCAAATATCTTTGACAAAACCAAAAGTTGTTGAGGAAGTGTGACCGGTATAATATTAATTCATGACTCAGTATAGGCACATGAAAATCGAACAGGAACAGTGCTTGTATAGCTTTGCTTCATTTTTAACGCTCAGTGATGCCTTCAACATGGGTCAAAACTCAATACACATTGAAGACTGTCCTTAGTTCTTTGTTAGATTTTAATAGACCACTTTCAAGTTTGTCCGTCACCGGAAAAAACTCGTCATTTATGCATACCTTTACGACATCATTTACCAGATAGAGGGGATCTTCTGTATCCCTGGACACGTTCATCAAGTGTCTTAGTGATTGTCATTGTGCAGGATAAACTAGAAATAATATTTGTTCTGTAGGTACTAAATCATAATTTCCTAATGACAGCAGTGTTGAAAGACTATTATGAGAATTCAATTTGCTGAATGATTTGTGCAATATAGCTTTATAGTTTTCCAACCACTAGCTCAACATTGGAACAGAAATGACGACGCCCCTAAACACATGAATGATGTTCACTAAAACATGTTTTTGACGGAAATGCATCGAACTCGAGAGTTGTCTATTGGGTTATATCTGTGTATTGAAGAATACGTGAATGATTGATTGCATGGTGAATTTTTAGTGTAAAGTGACATAATTTGTGTTATAATGGTGTTCTTCTTATGTTATGTTCTATTATCTTGATCTTTTAGATTAGAATAAGTTACATAGATCAGTTGGCCTTGACCTCAGACAGACAGGATCAGCTTTATAAACAGTATTATTTTACCTGTGTTTGTACAAGGTGTTCTGATGGGGAAAAGGTAAACATCATATGATGATAAAACAATGTGGGAACATTTTTAGAGACTTTCCTTTTTAGAGTATTCACTTCAACATTTCACACAAAAAATAAGATATTGATATGATTTAGTCACTTTGCTTTCAAACAAGCTAAAATATTGACATTCCAAAAAAGTTTAAGATGCTGCTTTCATTGGAAGTAGTAATCTGTTTAGTTATATTGAACATGCTCTTCATTATTATTTACACGATTAACTTTATGTTTTGTATTCCAATAAAATTACATTAAATTTTTATAGGGGCATTAGGTACGAGATATATAAAAAATCCAAAATATAATGTATTTTTTTAAAATCATTAATGAAATTAAAATAGTGAAATAATAATTCGTTTTTAGCAGCCAGTATGGGTTTATTTTGTCAAAATAAGGGAAAAAATATTGATTATGTATTATTCACTTGCAAGTGAATAGTTCGACCTCATTAAATCTGTATTCATGTGAACCTCAATTGAACCCCTTAGCTAGTGATGGATAACACCTGAATTGTGTGTGTATAGTTATTTAAAGAAAGAGAATGTCAACATTGAAAATGGAACAAATGTAAATTATTTAATTAACTTATGCGATCCACAAAAACTGGTTCTTTTACAGTTAAAAAAAATGATTAACTTATATTTTTAATCTATAACTTAAAATTAAACAGACATAAAAAAATCCAAATACACAAGTTTGCTTCAGGGCTTCCAAAATTTCCTGACGACAGCCGGACATTTTACAAAGAAATATTTTTGATGGTCAATGATCAGCTGGATTCTTAAATGTAACTTGAAGAATGCATAAGCTATATGTGTCTAAGTAATTAGAAGTGTTATATGCAATAAATTATTTATAACTGTTTTGTTGTCTTAATTCTTAAAATGAATAAAATATTTTCCTCGTTTTTGTGTCATTTTTCTGTGTATCGGGAACCAGCATTGCATAAGTCAGCTTCAGTACCTGACTTTTCTCATGTTTTTGTTTTTGTTTAAATAATCTATCTTCTCTCTGTGGGTACTTTAGTTACACTTGTTAATTAAGGCCATATTATTTAAAACTGTTGATGACAACTGGCTTTATTATTGTAGTACAGCTTGATACACGTGATACTTTTCTTTTTTGTGTATTGATTACCTGACCACGTGACCTTTACAACTTGCGGTATTTATAGATAACATTGAAGAGGCCCAATGAAGGATCTTGTTTTAAACCGTGTACAATCTACTGAACAGTGATAAACTTTTTTTTGTTGTACAATTTTCGAACCGGATTTAGAAAATCAAGAATAAATAAAAACATACTCTGTTGATTAATAATTTAATGAATAACAACATGATATATTATGTAAGCATATAACAACAATAATAGCACAATGTTGACAAACACAAGCAATAAATATTACAATGAGTTCATTGAAAAGAAGCACAGATCATAGCACAAGATTACACTTAGTCCAATTTAAGATCTAATATTCATCAGCTTGCTGAATGCATTGTTCTGATACACATGGCGGTTACGAACGGATTGCCATTTGCGGATTGCAGGAACAGGGTCAAAGTCTTCAACATCTACACCTTCTAAGCTTATTCTCATAAGTTGATCTAAAGCATCAATACCCAGACTACACCTTAGCTTTGTCTTAATAATGTTCTGCCTTGAAAAACCCCTTTCGCATTCGACACTTGAAACCGGCAAAATACGTGAAATTTCCATTAGAAAAATTGCATTAGGGAACTGGTCTTTTCTAGAAATAATGGCGGTTAACAGATCGGCAAACGAAAGTCCCTTATAATTGTTGAAGATCAAATACTTAAGTATACCCCATTCTAGTTGTAGTTCTTCTTGGTTGATTGAGTTATAATGGTCCCCGAGACACTCTAACTGTTGCTCACCGTAGCGAGGAAGGTCGGCAACACTACTCGGAAAGTTCGACGGTTCAAACACAGAGAATGCTTCGAAAATTTTGTTGTCTGGCTGACTTTCGAAAATTTGTCGAACCAGGCTTTACAAAGTTATTTTTCAGTTTATGTTTTTGACAAATGTCACAAAACATAGCATTTAGCAAACTGTCAAATCTTAACCATAAAAACAGTTGTAACCATTTTTGACTAAAGCTTCTAGCATTTTTAGCAGATTTCGAATTTTGATCGGAATCGTCACATTTACGTTTGCCCATGACTGGCAGATTTATAAAGTTCAATTTCAGACAAAGTCTTTATAAGAGTCAGAGATTGTCATGATTGGATATTATTCTTTATGATTTCAATTGTAAAAACATTTTTTTAAATATGAAAACAAAAATAAAGACCGCCCTCTTATTCATTGGACAAGTCAGCTTGGTATACACAAGCGAAGCTTTTCTTGGTGTTTTTAATATATATTTCAATTAATTTTCCCCTTTGTAGTACCCCAGTATTTAACACGATGTACAGTGTCAAATAAAATTTATATATCTGATATCATACTTATTCATTTAAAAATATACTTATTTAAATTATCACTTTTAAATATCAGGAAACTTTGTTAAACTGAATGCTAATTTAAAATAATATCTATAAAGCGTCATTAAATATGATGTTGTTCAGTACACGCTTACATATTTGACCTCGTTACCTGATCACCTTTGTGTACCTTGTTATGCATCATTAGTTCTATTGATAAAGAGACAAGCTAAGGACACCTCGTCAAAGGTAACAAACCTGTAATCAGTGAATGATTTATGGCTTCAATATAACTTATTGAAGGGATAATTGTTTGACAGCTTGTTGTTATTTAAATAAAATAAAACATGTTTTTTCTACTTTTTATTGATGTACACAAGCTAAAGACCAAGCCGTACATTTATGTTCCCAGAGAATTAGACTAACTGAGACACTTCAAAGAATCTTAAATATGCTGCATCTGTTGTAATAAACCCAATTATGACCGAAATATCTTTGTGAAATAGTATGCCCAAGCGGACATGTCCAAAACCCAAACGGACATTTTTTTAAATGATCGAAAGTTGTTCAAAATTGAAATGACCGTTTTATGAAAAATGTCTTGAAAAAAATAATTCTATTAGACCGTTTGAGGCTGAGAGCAGCCGGTCTTTTTATAAAAGTTCCGGTCATGTCCGGAATATATGACCGTTTTGGAAGCCTTGGTTTGCTTTATCTATTTATATCTTTATTTATGTTTATATCACTTATATGGTCTTCAGAAGTATTCGGAGGCCAACTCGATAATTAATTAGATGGCATCTAGACTAAAATACACACAAAACGAAGCTGCATTTTTCAACCCTATGCCATGCAAATTGCTTATTTTAGAATTTTTATGATTTGGCTAAATGTTTTACAATGTTATTAATCAAATACTAGAATTTGAATCAAATTGGTGACCATGAATTTGACAGCTAGTGCCCCTTTAAAGTAACAAAATGTATTAGAATGCTATTGAATGAAATGTGGTCACATCTAATTCTTATTACTTTTGAATCTGTTTTAATTTAGGATAAGAAAATGAGAAGTGTTAAATGTCAGAACTGTTGCCTTGGTAACCTGGAAAAGGATGAAGATGGTTAGTAGTAATTTGTGAATTGAAAGTTTCTTTAGATAAGGATGAATCACACTTAAAAGGATAAACACTTTTTTAAGGGATAAAATAAAATAATTAATATTTCATCTGCAAATGGCCCTTGATAGCTTGCTGTTCAGTTTGATCCAAGGCTTCGTAATGAAGGCTGTAATTTGACCTATGATTGTTGATTTTTTACACATTGTGACATGGATGGAGAGTTGTCTCATTAGCACTCATACCACATCTGTTATATTGTTTGATATAAGATTAGTAAATATAAACTTGATGTATAGTCAGGGCCGTAACTACCTATGAAGCAGGGGAGGCAACTGCCTCCCCTGAATTTTCTACACCAAAATTTTTTTTGAAGTAATAAAATGAAATATTGACAATATGTACACAAAGAACTTGAATTTATATTATAAACAACACAAGTTTACAATTTTAACAGTGTTATCATGATACGTGATATATGTCATTTTCCGGATTGTTTATTGATAGTGAAACGTTTCAGTATTTGTTTGTTTGTTTTTTTCGTGTGGCTGTCTGTCTGTTATTCAGTATTCGTATGAGCATGACGAGAACACAATGAAACTTTGCTTTTGACAATTTTGAATAAAACTTAACTGTTCACATTTATTTAGGGGCTCAATTAAGCAGAGCAAGTTCCCTTTGTATTGTGAATCTTCTATGATATATAGGAAATTCGTTACCAGCTGAATCAGCTGTTGGATCATTTTTTTTTAACATGACTAGTCAGACAGTTAAGTCTCCTGATCGTACGAGAACATTATGGGCAATGCTTTAGTAGTTAAACACTCCCATTTGTTGTAGCAGGGACTTTCTATACTAAGTATATACTAGTATAGAAGGTCCCTGGTTGTAGTTATATACATGTCTGTTCACCTTTCAACAATATTGAAATTCAAGGTCCTCGATAAAAAAAAATATCGTTCTATGATCTTGCTTTATATCTTTTTTTAACTTGCCAGTTTGATTTCTAACCAAAATATCTTTAAAAACAGATAATAATATTAATTGTTTGCATAAAAATTGCTTCCAGGATCCAGCAATACTGATGTTTCTTAAAGTAAATGAAGTAAGGAACTCGATGAAAACGGGTAATTTTTAGCCACTGATTTTATTGAGAAAAAAATCCGCAGTCACAATGTATTTATTGATAATAATTATAGGTCAAGGTACAGCCTTCAAGACGGAGCCAAGGCTCACCCGGAACAGCAATCTCAGCTTTTTTTTTGCATAAAAATTGCTTCTAGGTTCTAGCAATACTGATGTTTCTTAAGTTAAGGAAATCGAAGAAAAAAGGTCATTTTTAGCCATTTTACTGAGAGAAAAAAATCGAACCCTAGTTACGGCCCTGATAGTGATACTGTGAAAGGTGTCATTTTTATGATTAAAGTTTGCAGGACCATCTATAATCTTTCATCTAGAATGTGATGAAAAAAAAATACATGTTACCTTAGTCTTAGTCATGATGTGCTTATTTATGTTTATATTCAGCTTTTCGTTTGCTTGGTCTTCATTGGTTCTTATTCAATTATGTTGTATTTTTTTTTTCATTCCTCTAATTTTGCTATTGTTCTATAAAGAAAGCAAAAGGTGACCATGCTTGATGGACACCACAGAGAAAGAACATGAATTTTTGCACCTAATTGAAAAAGAATGAAGTTTAGCTATTTATTGCCAAGAAATATATTTCACCACTATATCTTGTGTGATAAGTCTCTTAGAACCATCTATGGAGGAGAATATGTTATCATACTTGATCCAGTTATAGAATGTAAGGTATATGTATATTTCTTTCTATTTTTTAGGTTATCTTCCCTGTAAAGAATGTGGTTGTACTTTGAACAGTACAGATTTACGTAGAATTAACAAATATGAAAATTATATATGCAGGTCATTAGAAAGTTTAAAGATGGAGAAAAAGTTCCAAGGTAAACAGAACTGTACCTTGCATGTATTGTAAAACGTACAGTTTCAAATGATAGATGTGTGTCATCATTTCATATGATTGTTAATGCTTCTTTGATCTTAAACCGTTTGTTACTTCAGTTACATGATTTTTTAGGTGAACCACTAGTTAGTCCTTTTAGCTATTGGCAATCCCCCATAAGTCATGGTCTATTGACCTTGATACTTTAGCATAGTTTGTTTGTTGAAGTTTGTGATTTGGTTAGTTTCAGGGAACTACTTGTGAAAATCAATGATACTTGGTGTTCAGTTGTATTTACATTAGCACATCTCATTTTCAAGGAGTTTATTTGACCATCAACCTTTAGTTGATGGTTCAATGACTAGAAGTTCTGCATAGTTTTCATGTTAAGGTATTGCGATTTAAATATCAATATACTGTATGCATTGTACTATCATGATAACATACAGAGAGACATATTTACATAAACATATCAATGTTCAAATCATGTATAATATTAATTAATAAAACCAAGAAGTTTAAGATGAAGAAAAGTACCAAGAAAATATAATTGATTCTTTAAAGAGGCAAGATTACATAAATCTCTATTTTTATTTAAGATGCTGCAAAACTGCTCCAGAGTTGTATTGACTGCCAACAAAAACAAAAAGATAATTTTTCATCATACAACATTCACTGCCTACAGATATTAGATCTCGGACTAGATGCCAGTATAGATTGTGAAAACTGGTCCCAAGCTTTGTCTTACACCAGTTTACTTATCGCACCGTACAGGTAGGTTGGAAACTATATAAAAATAAGGAGATGTGGTATGATTGCCATTAGACAACTATCCACCAGAGTTCAAATGAGAAAGATATTAGCAATTTAAGGTCACTGTACTGCCTTCAACAATGAGATAAACCCATACGATAGAATGCTCTTAAAAAGGCCCTGACATAAACTTGAAATAAATTGAGAAAATAATGATCAAATAAAAAACAATACAACTTACAAAAACAAATATGACTGCAGTCAGGAACCTTTGACAGCCACTGAATTACAGACTACTGACTTGGGACAGGCACATAGAAATGTGGGTTGCTTAAACATGTTTGTTAGTTCTCAATCCTCTGTGTAGCCTGGGACAGTGGTGTAGCAGGACAACATAGGGACAAACTGTAAAATCATTTGGCGATAGCTTAACATAAACAGATTGATACAAATCTTACAAAAAAACTAGTAGCATAAAAACAATAGACACAAAGCAATGATATATGAGTACTTGCAGTAACCAACAGCTAGTTTAAAGCCAACAAAAAAAGATGTTATCCTAGACAAAAGAATCAATCCATGCACATCTAACCAATTTAGTTTTATGACACCATAACCCGTGTAAGGGCTCAATCCTCCCCTAACCTGGGATAGTGAAGTAACAAGGCAACATAAAAACAAACTGTAAAAATCAGTTGGAGATGGATTAACATATAAGAGATTGATAAAGAGCACCCCAAAAAAAAAATCCCAGTAACATAAAATAACAATAGACACAAGGCATTTATATATGAATACTCACATTAACAGACAGCTAGTTCAAGGTCATTTACAACTTTTAAATAAACAATGTTCTCACGGACATAAGTATCAATCATTACACATCCAACAGATTTAGTGTAAAGAGGTCATAAAAAGTCTGAGTCAAGTTATAAGCACACAGCATGTTATTTGCAGCAGGATGTCAGGTACCCATTAATTCTTTATTAAAAATTTAAATCTTGTTGTTTATTTTCAGATTGTATTATCCACATCAAAGCCCTCAGATTGGTCTACTGTTAATGAAGCAAGGAAAAATACAACTGTTTTTAAAACTGTTAAAGGAAGCTCTGACATCTTTACAGCAATCAGGGGAGATAATACAGATAACACATGGACGAGACCATCCGTTATATAGAGATTTACAAGATTTATTAGAACAGTGCATGGAGGAGATGAGAATGACATTAGAATTTAGTAACAGTTAATGGAGATCAATAAAAATGAAAGAATATTGAACATTTTTTATATTTTTTCCTACCTTTAATCTCAAAAATGTCTTGAGGAGAAGAAAGGTGGCAGATACCAAACTCATAAGTCAAAAACAAATTGACAAGAACCAAGTAAAACAAAAAAAACAGCAAAAAAAAAAAACCCAATAAATATGCCAAACACAACATATAAAACTAAAGACTATTTAACACAACAACAAAAAACCCACCAAGAACAGGGGTGGTCTCAGGTGCTCCTGAAGATGTGTTGGAAAATCTATGTTTAAGTGTTTTGCATGTGCCCATCCAGACCAATTTCCCAGAAACTGTATTACATATACCATTAGTGTATAGTTTAATGTATTTTTGCTGAATTGACCTTGCAATACAAGATAAGGTAGATATGTCTGATATCTATTTAATAGCTTATCACATTGACTTACAAAAGTGAATTTATAAGATTTTACATAATAAGTTATTTTTATTTACATCAGCAATGTAAAAGGAAAATAAAGTAAAATAAGGCAAATTAATTCAAGATATGAAGGGTTACTTCTAGAGCTCCTGAGATAACTATGTTTTTGATTTGGGTTCGTGTGCTTGGATATGTCACATGGGGAAAGTGATCTGAAGGCATTAGAGAACCTCTTAAAAGCTTAATGTTTCAGTAGGTAGAAGACGATCCTTCATACTTTGAATAGAGATGTCTTATGTTATGAAGATTCGGTCTGTCGTATGTCCAATGTCCTTGACCTCATTTTCATGATTCAGTGACTACTTAGTTTGCTTAACTTCTCTCTTATTAT
>CM034353.1:101961669-102192019 GCA_019925275.1 Mytilus edulis | reverse complement strand
GTTTCGATACGTTTAGATATCGTCAAATGGATTTCCGATCATGCTCAGTGCCACCATGTGTGTGTACACAACTGTGTAATGTTCCTCCAATGATAGGAGCACCTATATATATTTGGGACGTCTCGGGTGTTTTCCTATAGAAATAATAGAACCATGGGGTGTAACTGATTACCCAAAAAACATAATTAACCATCATTCATGATATGATTTTTTACAACCTTAAATTTGTAAAATTTGGCTAGTACAGACGAGATTTGTCTCTAATTATTATCTTTTAACTTAGTTCAGCTTGCTACTATTTCGATTGAAAAACCCCAAAGCCTTTTTATGAATATAGTTTTTGTCTCCATAAAAGGAGACTAACAGTCCTTGTCACTTTTTGGTCTTTGGCTTGTTTTGACATTTTGTAAACATGCCTTCAGCGAATTGTTGTTTTGTTATATCAATTAATGATACTCTCTACTGTTATTGTTGTCATCGTGATGAAGTAATAATAATACAAGAAGTGCAGAGGAAATGCCAAATACGCGCTCTAATACGGAACATCGGGAATAAGTATGGTATCGACGAAGACCCAAATTTAATGTAAAAAAAACCTATGCACATGAACAAGACAACAGTAGCAGTAGAAACATTGTAAATAAAGGATATCTTAAATATTATCTGGTTTGGAAGAAATTATTTTACATTCTTTGTTGAATTGAAATAACAAAATCACAGGCACAATATCTATTATATTATTTAAAATCATAAAGGTAAGTACCACCATCTCTTTGCCGAGATATACACTTTTTACTTTTTTCACTGTAGTCATTTCAAATGGCCCATTCATTTGACAACATGGCCCATTATTTTTTTAAATGGCCCCTTGAATTTAATTTTGAGGGGCCCTGGGCTCATAGAGAAAAAATCCTTCCAGATCACTGCTCCTGTCTAAGTTTGGCAGAAATCCAGTATGGTTTAAGAAAGTTATTAAAAATTCAAAAACTTTAACCACAGAGTGAATATTTGTGGACGCCGCCGAATTGCAGGATCGCTTAGTCTCGCTTTTTCGACTACAGTCGAAGGCTCAACAAAAATCATAGTAAGCCTTGACAAAAAAAACTAGATACCTATAATCAATCTATAGGACATGCTTTTTAAATCCTAGTAAACACCTGAATAAAAACTCAACAGTGAAAATTGTTATTAGTACGAAAACACATCACACGATGATATATTTTGTGAAAATCAGGATTTTGACTTGTTTTATGATCCTGATATGATTATCGGGTGACTGGTTGAGGTATGAATATTGGGAAAATACCGCAAAAAGGGGCATTCATATCCTCATTTATAATGAACCCTTAGAGGGGAATTAGACAGAAGACTAACAATTGCATTAATATTGGAACATTTTAGACCATAACAGGAACAATTTTAATAACATTGTCTTGGTAAAGTATTCAATATACTGTGATATGTTTAGTTTATGTAAATGTACACTTATATAAATTAGACATTTCACTGACATTTATCATTGTTTATTTGTCAGACAAATGATGTCCTGAATATTTGTAACTACGAGCTCTACGCTACGGTGTATGTATGTTTGTATTTTACCTTTCAACCCTTTTTATATGAACACATGTTTCTCATATCTTCTGGATTCTTTTTACTTTCCGGGTTCCTAACAGACAATTCGTCGCCGTAGAGGTAGGCTGTCAGGACATGACCTTCGCAGGCGTCAGGGTCGACAATGGCAGCCGTCAGGAAACCATGTCAGTCTGTCGCGGCGTGTCACCTGCCTTATTGAACAATTCGTGGGTTTATTTGCCTCATGCATGTTTGCATCAAATATTTTCTTAGATGGTTTTCTCGATGCAATTATCTTAAGCTCTGTCTATTGTTGTTGTTATTGGAAATGACAAATCATGTGGGTAAATGTCAAAGCACTTGTTTTTATTTTTCACTTCCGGAAAGGGGAGATAATTTCGAAAAAAAGAAATAAAAGTTTCGCAATCTGAATTTAAAGATGTTTGCTACTCTGTATAAAATCTTTTTAAAAGACTGTTATGAATTGAAAGTATACAAATAAAGAAAAAAATGGACATGATGGAGGGTCCGTGTGTTTGTTTTCGAGAAATAATTAAGCCATTGAAAATTTGGCTGAAAGTTTTCCCAAGGATTTGTATAGTCTTACCAGAGACATATAATACTAGTATTATATGTCTCTGGTCTTACTATACAAATCCTTGGTTTTCCCTAGGCTTTTCATTCATGATTCAGTTAACATTGGCCATTATCTATTTAGAATGTTTTTTTTTTAAATAACAAGGATTTCATAAGATTGAGCAAGGCTTATCAAAATATATCTGTATGGAATGAAAATATGAAGAAAAAAGGGGTTACTTTTAATGGGCAAAACATTTAGAGGCACTTTGATGGATAAACCCAGAGGATTCCGAAAATCACCAGACACAAGTTGTTTCCTTTTTCCTTTTTCCTTTTTCGATATTCAAATTTTGAAAAATATTACAAGTCCAAACTGAATTTTTTTTTTCCCTCCAAATTTTTTTCACAAATTTTGTTTTCCTCAAATTTTTTTTTCCTTAAAATATTTTTTTTTCAAATTTTTTTTCACAAAATTTTTTTTCCTCAAAATTTTTTTTTCCTTAAATTTTTTTTTCCTCAAAATTTTTTTCCTCAAAAATATTTTCCTCAAATTTTTTTTTCATCATTTTTTTCGTTTCCTTATTCGTTTTCTATTTCCTTTTTCGATTTTCATTTCCTTATTTGGTTTCTATTTCCTTTTTCGATTTCATTTCCTTATTCGTTTTCTATTTCCTTTTTCGATTTTCATTTCCTTATTCGGTTTCTTTTTCCTTATTCGGTTTCTATTTCCTTATTTGATTTTCATTTCCTTATTCGGTTTCTATTTCCTTTTTCGATTTTCATTTCCTTATTCGGTTTCTATTTCCTTTTTCAATTTTCATTTTCTTATTCGTTTTCTATTTCCTTTTTCGATTTTCATTTCCTTATTCAGTTTCTATTTCCTTTTTTGATTTTCATTTCCTTATTCGGTTTCTTTTTCCTTATTCGGTTTCTATTTCCTTTTTCGATTTTCATTTCCTTATTCGGTTTCTATTTCCTTTTTCGATTTCATTTCCTTATTCGTTTTCTATTTCCATTTTCGATTTTCATTTCCTTATTCGGTTTCTATTTCCTTTTTTGATTTTCATTTCCTTATTCGGTTTCTTTTTCCTTATTCGGTTTCTTTTTCCTTATTCGGTTTCTATTTCCTTATTCGGTTCTTACTTCCTTTTTCGATTTTCATTTCCTTATTCGATTTCTATTTCCTTTTTCGATTTTCATTTCCTTATTTGTTTTCTATTTCCTTTTTCGATTTTCATTTCCTTATTCGGTTTCTATTTCCTTTTTTGATTTTCGTTTCCTTATTCGGTTTCTTTTTCCTTATTCGGTTTCCTATTTCCTTTTTCAATTTTCATTTCCTAATTCGGTTTCTTTCTCCTTATTCGGTTTCCATTTCCTTATTCGATTTTCATTTCCTTATTCGGTTTCTTTTTCCTTATTCAATTTTCATTTCCTTATTCGGTTTCTTTTTCCTTTTTCAATTTTCATTTCCTTATTCAGTTTCTATTTCCTTATTCGATTTTCATTTCCTTATTCGGTTTCCTTTTACCTTTTTCGATATTCAAATTTTGAAAATATTACAAGTCCAAACTGAATTTTTTTTCCCTCAAAATTTTTTTCACAAATTTTTTTTCCTAAAATTTTTTTTTCCTTCAAAATTTTTTTTTTCAAATTTTTTTTCACAAATTTTTTTTTCATCAAAATTTTTTTTCCTCAAATTTTTTTTTCCTCAAAATTTTTTCCTCAAAAATTTTTTCCTCATCTTTTTCGTTTCCTTATTCGTTTTCTATTTCCTTTTTTCGATTTTCATTTCCTTATTCGGTTTCTATTTCCTTTTTCGATTTCATTTCCTTATTCGGTTTCTATTTCCTTTTTTGATTTTCATTTCCTTATTCGTTTTCTATTTCCTTTTTCGATTTTCATTTCCTTATTTGGTTTCTTTTTCCTTATTCCGTTTCTATTTCCTTATTTGATTTTCATTTCCTTATTCGGTTTCTATTTCCTTTTTCCTTTTTCGATTTTCATTTCCTTATTCGGTTTCTATTTCCTTTTTCGATTTTCATTTTCTTATTCGTTTTCTATTTCCTTTTTCGATTTTCATTTCCTTATTCGGTTTCTTTTTCCTTATTCGGTTTCTATTTCCTTTTTCGATTTTCATTTCCTAATTCGGTTTCTATTTCCTTTTTCGATTTTCATTTCCTTATTCGTTTTCTATTTCCTTTTTCGATTTTCATTTCCTTATTCGGTTCTATTTCCTTTTTTGATTTTCATTTCCTTATTTGGTTTCTTTTTCCTTATTCGGTTTCTATTTCTTTTTTCGATTTTCATTTCCTTATTCGGTTTCTATTTCCTTTTTCGATTTTCATGTCCTTATTTGGTTTCTTTTTCCTTATTCGGTTTCTATTTCCTTATTTGATTTTCATTTCCTTATTCGGTTTCTATTTCCTTTTTCGATTTTCATTTCCTTATTCGGTTTCTATTTCCTTTTTCGATTTTCATTTTCTTATTCGTTTTCTATTTCCTTTTACTATTTTCATTTCCTTATTCGGTTTCTTTTTCCTTATTCGATTTCTATTTCCTTTTTTCGATTTTCATTTCCTTATTCGGTTTCTATTTCCTTTTTTCGATTTTCATTTCCTTATTCGGTTTCTTTTCGGTTATTCGTTTCTCTTTTTCCTTATTCGATTTTCATTTCCTTATTCAGTTTCTATTTCCTTTTTCGATTTTTATTTCCTTATTCGGTTTCTATTTCCTTTTTCGATTTTCATTTTCTTATTCGTTTTCTATTTCCTTTTTCGATTTTCATTTCCTTATTCGGTTCTATTTCCTTTTTTTCTTTCTTATTTTTCATTTTCCTTATTCGGTTTCTATTTCTTTTTTTTTTTTCTTTTTTTTTCGATTTTCATTTCTTTTTCATTCTATTCTTTTTCGATTTCATTTCCTTATTCGTTTTTATTTCCTTTGGTTCTTTCCTTATTTTTTATTTATTTCCTTTTCGATTTTCATTTCCTTATTCGATTTCTATTTCCTTTTTCGATTTTCATTTCCTTATTCGTTTTCTATTTCCTTTTTTGATATTCATTTCCTTTCGTTTCTATTTCCTTTTGATTTCATTTCCTTATTCGGTTTCTATTTCCTTATTCGATTTTCATTTCCATTCTTTTTTTTCATTTTCATTTCCTTTTCGTTTCTATTTCCTTTTTTCATTTCTATTCATTCTTTCCTTTTCGATTTTCATTCCTTATTCGTTTTCTTTTTCCTTTTTCGATTTTCATTTCCTTATTCGGTTTTCTTATTTTCCTTTTTCCAATTTTCATTTCCTTATTCGTTTTCTTTTCCTTATTCAATTTTCATTTCCTTATTCGGTTTCTTTTTCCTTTTTCAATTTTCATTTCCTTATTCGTTTCTTTTCCTTATTCGATTTTCATTCCCTTATTCGGTTTCTTTTCCTTATTTGATTTTCATTTCCTTATTCGTTTTGTTTTTCTTATTCAGTTTCTATTTCCTTATTCGATTTTCATTTCCTTATTCGGTTTCTTCTTTTCCTTATTCGATTTTCATTTCCTTATTCGGTTTCTTTTTCCCTTTTTAATTTTCATTTCCTTATTCGTTTTCTATTTCCATTTTCGATTTCATTTCCTTATTCGGTTTCTATTTCCTTTTTTTGTTTTCATTTCCTTATTCAGTTTCTTTTTCCTTATTCGTTTCTATTTCCTTATTCGATTTTCATTTCCTTATTCGGTTTCTTTTTCCTATTTTCGGTTTCTATTTCCTTATTCGATTTCATTTCCTTATTCGTTTTCTATTTCCCTTTTTGATTTTCATTTCCTTATTCGTTTTCTATTTCTTTTCGATTTGCATTTCCTTTCGGTTTGTATTTCCTTTTTGATTTTCATTCCTTATTCGGTTTCTTTTTCCTTATTCATTTCTTTTCCTTATTCGATTTTCATTTCCTTATTCGTTCTATTTCCTTATTCTGTTTCCTTTTTCCTTATTCGGTTTCTATTTCCATTATTCGATTTTCATTTCCTTATTTGATTTTCATTTCCTTATTCAGTTTCTTTTTCCTTATTCGGTTTCTATTTCCTTATTTGATTTCATTTCCTTATTCGGTTTCTTATTCTTATTCGATTTCATTTCCAATTCGGTACTTTTTCCTTTTTCTATTTCCTTTTTAAATTCTATTTCTCATACGGTTTGCGGAGAAAAACATTTTGATGAGTTTATTTTCTTTTCCCTTATTCGATTTTCATTTCCTTATTCGGTTACTTTTTCCTTATTCGTTTCTATTTCCTTATTTGGATTTCTATTTCCTTATTCGGTTTGCGGGAGAAAATCGTTTCGTAGTGCCGGGACACTACAACTACCATGGCATGCAGTCGTTTTGTATACTCATTTTTCAATTATATTTGTACAAAACAATTAACAAGGGTTAGGCAGCAACCATTTGATTTTCTGGGGGGCTATGATTTTTTTTGGAAAAAAAAGTTTGTTTCCTGGAGAAAAAAATAATTTGTTTTTGATTCTGAGAAAAAAAAAATTGTTTGTTTCACCCTCAGCTGCCACTATATGTAATGCTATAATTGAAAGAAAAAAATTGTTTTCGACTTGTCGCGAAAAAAAAATATTGTTTTTCGCCATAGGCGAAAAAAAAAATTTGTCCAGAAAAAAAACCCATAGCCCCCCCCCCCCCCCCCCCCGAAAGTCAAATGGTTGCTGCCTTAGTACCATGTAATTTTCAGTATGTTTTTATCAATTTAATATTGAGTTGATATCTATTACGACACAATTTGTCCACTACGAAACAGTTTTGTAAACTACTAAACTCATCAAAATGTCCACTACGTAGCATGAGACTAACAACTCATCAAAATGTCCACTAAGTAGCATGAGACTGACTCATCAAAATGAAATTGTGCATGAGACTGAGTTGTTTCTTCGTATGTAAAGTACTGTCTAATACCGCAGTCCCACTAGGCCACGATCGCACTACGATCTGTGAAAAAAATGCAAATTTTGATGATCGTAGTACGATCGTGTAGATCGTAGTAAGGTCGTATCACGGTCGTGGTGAGGTCTTCAAGATCGTGATGAGCGTGGACAACTTTGAACATGTTCAAAACAATCGTGTTGCGGTCGTGGCGAAATCATGTCGTAGTAGAAGCGTAGTGAGAGCGCGCTAAGGTCACAGTAAGATCGCAAAGGTCGCTGTACCATCGTAGCGAGAGCGTGATTCTATTCGGAGAGAATGTGCTACGATCTCACAGCGACGTTATTACGACATCACTACGACCATCACGTTCTCACGGCGACTACACCACGTTTACACCACGCTGTTCAAGACCATAGTACGATTCTAGCACGCCCTTGTCGTACTCACCACGCTCTTCTTACGACCTGACTATACGTGCATACTACGACCATCATTCTCGTTGTCATTTTCACATAAAATATATTAAATCTCTCCAGATTTTGTTTGTCTGTATGTGATTAGGACTTCTTGTCCATTTCTCTAACAGCTCAACCATGCTTCTCGTTTCTATCTAGATTAGACCGTTGGTTTTATACTAGTGATTTTTTGGGCCCTTTATAGCTTGCTGTTCGGTGTGAGCCCAAGCTCCGTGTTGGACACCGTACCTTGGCCAATAAAGGTTTACTTTTATAAATTGTTACTTGGATGGAGAGTTGTCTCAAACGCACTCATACCACATATTCCTATATCTGTTGACACATCTGTGTCATCTCTGGTATCGTTCACTAAAATATCGTCATTTGAGTTTTATGGACCAGCAATAGGTTGTAACTTGGGTTGGATTGGTCGGTCCGACATCTCTGCTGGATCAGGATTTGTTACTATTGGAGCTCCCTCTGCCTCTATATCAACCCCTACCACCACGCCCACGTGTTCTAGTAAATTTTGGCGGCATGACTGTATTGTTTCCGCGAAATCTACGTATTAATCAGAAATAGAAGGAATGGAACTGTATTGATATGCACAAACTTGTTATTTTATTAAAATATTTCATACAAACGTCCGATATTTATGTAGATGCATTAAATGACTCTCTGGCAAGCCAATTGTATCCTTATCATTTTATTCTTGATTTATTTCTAACCTATTCATTAATTATAATCTTTGCAAATTATGAAAAAATGCTCCAGAAGATAATAATCAACGATATTTATGCATGGTGTCTTAAGATAAATAATTTCCTATCTGTGTATGGTGACCCGAGGTAACCACATTCAAAACGAGCAAATTGCTATATATATATATTTGTTGACAATGGCAACATAATTCAATATATGTGTACAGCGACCAGAAGTTACTAAGGTTGACCAGAGGTAACCATTTTCAATATCTGTGTAGGATGACCAGAGGTAACCATAGCCAATATCTGTGTTGGTGACCAGAGGTAACCACATTCAATATTTTTTTAGGTGACCAAAGATAACCATATGCAATATCTTTGTAAGGTGACCAGAGGTAGCCTTATTCAATATCTGTGTAGGGTGACCAGAGGTAACCATATTCAATATTTTGGGTCACCATATTCAATATCTTTGTAGGGTGACCAGAGGTAACCATATTCAATATCTTTATAGGGTGACCAGAGGTATCACATTCAACATCTTGGTAGTGTGACCAGAGATTACCAAATTAAACATCTAAGTAGGGTTAATAAAGGTACCTTAATTCAATATTTATGCATGGTGTCTAAAGATAAATAATTTTATATATGTGTATGGTGACGACCCGAGGTGACCACATTCAAAAAGAGCCAATTGCTATATATATATTTGTTGACAATGGCAACATAATTCAATATATGTGTACAGCGACCAGAAGTTACTATATTAATTATAAAAGTAGCGCAAAAAGTGTGAACCGAGATAACCGATGCTAACCAAATTCATATTTTATGAATTGTAACCATAGGTAACATAAACCAATTTATTGTAGGTTGACCGTAGGTAACCATTTTTAATATCTGTGTAGGATTACCAGAGGTAACCATAGCCAATATCTGTGTGGGTGACCAGAGGTTACCATGTTCAAAATATATGTAGGCTGACCAGAGGTAACCATAGTCAATATATGTGTAGGGTGACCAGAGGAAACCACATTCAATATCTTTTTAGGTGACAAAAAATAACCATATGCAATATCTTTGAAATATCTTTCAACATCTGTGTAGGGTGACCAGAGGTACCCATATTCAAAATTTTGGTTGGGTGACCAGAGGTTACCATATTCAGTATCTGTGTAGGGTGACCAGAGGTAACCACATTCAACATCTTGGTAGTGTGACCAGAGATTACAAAAATAAACATCTAAGTAGGTTTAATAAAGGTACCTACATTCAATGTTTATGCATGATGTCTAAAGATAAATAATTTTATATCGGTGTATGGTAAACCGAGGTAACCACATTTAAAAAAGGCAATTGCTATATATATTTGTTGACAAAGGCAACATAGTTCAATATATGTGTACAGCGACCAGAAGTTACTATATTGATTATATTATTTATGAATTGTAACCATAGGTAACATAAGCCAATTTATTGTAGGGTGACTAAAGGTGTTTCAATATCTGTGTAGGATGACCAGAAGTAACCATAGCCAATATCTGTGTGAGTGACCAGAGGTAACCATGTTCAAAATTTGTGGAGGTTGACCAGAGGTAACCATAGTCAATATCTGTGTAGGATGACAAGAGGTAAGCACATTCGATATATGTTATGGTTTACCAGAGGTTACCTTTTTCAATATGTGTGTAGGTTGATCAGAGGTTACCACGTTCAATGTATGAATAGGGTGAAGTACCGAAGTTTACAAATTTAAATATTTGAGTAGGCTAAATATAGGTAACCAAATTCAATATTTATGCACGGTGACTAGAGGTAACCAAATTTTATATCTGTGTATGATTAGAGGTAACCACATTTAAAATATGTGAAGGGTGACCAGAGGTAACCCCATTCAGTATTTGTGTAGGTTCATTTGAGGTATTTAAAGTTCATATATGTATAGGGTGACCAGAGGTCAGTAAATTCAATATTTTAGTAATACATGTATAATTAATTATATAAAAACTCTTCCACAGTCATCAGTACACTTTCATTATTACCGGACTTACGAAAGAACTCACACGATGGGAGCGTTCAAAACATCTAATCTCACTCACATGATTAAGAAGATTCCTGTTGTTCCTTACTTTTTAATGTTGTTGTAAATGTCTTTTGGTATATCTGTTTACTCCTTGGTTTTGATTGTTTTTGTCTTAGTAGGGTGACCAGAGATTACCAACATCAAGACCTATTTAATATGAAAAGAGGTAGTAAAAGCCAGCATATATATATATGTTTTTTACCGAACGTAACTCAATTAAGAGTATGTGAAAGGTGTCCAGATATAACCGTGATCATTATCTGTGTAGGATGGCAAATTTATAACCAATTCAAAAATCTGTGTAGGGTGACCAGAGGTTTCCATATTCAATATATGTGTAGGGTGACCAGAGGTAACCATATGCAATATCTTTGTAGGATGACTAGAGGTAACCTTATTCAATAACTTTGTAGGGTGACCAGAAGTAACCACATTCAAAATTTTGTTAGGGTGACCAGAGGTCACCATATTCAATATCTTTGTAGGGTGACCAGAGGTAACCATATTCAACATCATTGTAGGGTGACCAGGGTTAACCATATTCAACATCTTGGTAGGTTTACCATAGATTACCAAATTAAACATCTAATTAGGGTTACTAAAGGTAACTAAATTCAATATTTATTCATAGTGTCTAAAGATAAAAAATTGAATATATGTGTAGGGTGACCAGAGGTCACCACAATTAATTTTGTAAAAGGTGACAAGATGTAACAAAATTCAGTGTCTTATAATTTGTAAGTAAATTCAATATATGTAAAGGGTGACCAGAGGTTACCAAATTCAATATATGTGTAGGGTGACCAGAGGTCACAACAATTAATTATAAAAAAGGTGACAAGATGTAACGAAATTCAATATCTGTGGAGGGTTGCCGGGGTGACCAGAGGTAACCAAATTCAATATCTTGTAATTTTTAGGGGAATTCAATAATGTGTTGGGTGACCACAGTAACCAAACTTAATATATGTGTAGAGTGACCAGAGGTCACCACAGTTAATTATTTAAAACGTGACAGGATGTAACAAAATTCAATATCTGTTTAGGGTGGCAAGGTTGACCAGAGGTTACCAAATTCAGTATCTTATAATTTGCAGGTAAATTCATTATATATATGAAGGGTGACCAGAGCTTACCAAATTCAATATATGTGTAGGGTGACCAGAGGTCACAACAATTAATTATAAAAAGGTGACAAGATGTAACGAAATTCAATATCTGTGGAGGGTTGCCGGGGTGACCAGAGGTAACCAAATTCAATATCTTGTAATTTTTAGGGGAATTCAATAATGTGTTGGGTGACCACAGGTAACCAAATTTAATATATGTGTAGAGTGACCAGAGGTCACCACAGTTAATTATTTAAAACGTGACAGGATGTAACAAAATTCAATATATGTTTAGGGTGGCAAGGTTGACCCGAGGTTACCAAATTCAGTATCTTATAATTTGCAGGTAAATTCATTATATATATGAAGGGTGACCAGAGGTTACTAAGTTCAATATATGTGTAGAGTGACCAGAGGTCACCACAATTATTTATGTAAAAGGTGACAAGATGTAACGAAATTCAATATCTGTGAAGGCTGGCCAGGGTAACCAGAGGTAACCAAACTCAATATCTTATAATGTTTATGGGAATTCAATACATGTTGTGAGTGACCAGAGGTAACCAAATTCAATTTCTTACAATTTTTAGGGGAATTCAATAATGTGTTGGGTGACCACAGGTAACCAAATTTAATATATGTGTAGAGTCACCAGAGGTCACCACAGTTAATTATTTAAAACGTGACAGGATGTAACAAAATTCAATATCTGTTTAGGGTGGCAAGGTTGACCAGAGGTTACCAAATTCAGTATCTTATAATTTGCAGGTAAATTCAATATATATGAGGGTTGACCAGAGGTTACTAAGTTCAATATATGTGTTGGATGACCAGAGGTCACCACAATTAATTATGTAAAAGGTGAAAAGATGTAACGAAATTCAATATCTGTAAAGGCTTGCCAGGGTAACCAGAGGTAACCAAACTCAATATCTTATATATAATTTTTAGGGGAATTCAATACATGTGTTGGGTGACAACAGGTAACCAATTTCAATATATGTGTAGGGTGACCAGAGGTCACCACAATTAATTATGTAAAAGGTGACAAGATGTAACGAAATTCAATATCTGTGTAGGAGGCCATTCAATATCTATATTTGTGTCAGGTAATTAGACACAAAAGAAGAACCACTGTAAATTTATCTGCAAAGGGAGTAAGGTTAATAAAGTAACTATGTATTTGTATAAAATAACCAGTGTAACTGTAAGCACTATTAGTTTCTGTTTTCTGTATAGGGTGACCAGAGGTAACCAATGGCAGTTTCAAGGTACCTGAGTTCGAGGCATTCCATCTTTTTAGTTATATGTCATGAGAGTGCAATATAGACCATTAGGTTATTTTTTTTCTGAAAAAAAGCCATGTCACTCGCTTTAAGATATTAATAGAGTAAAGGGTGAATCTTCTATACATTTTCAATTGTTTGTTTTGAGTGAATCATTATGATTATTGATTATTTGTCTATTATTTTTTACTTTTTGTATCTCTCTCAACAGTATCCTTTGAAATATGGTTATTCCGGAACTTTGCATTAAGATCATATCCGTATTGTATAGCAGCAATTATAAACTGTGTATCCCCTTAGTAACGTACTTTCACTTTAAACCGGAAATCATGTACTATTTTTTGTCGCGTATAGACTCAATTTTAACCGTTTCTGTTCAGGTGACCAGTGGGCACCGTTCAGCGTAACTATTATCCCTGTGCTATTGATATGGAACACGATGTTGACGTTATTGCTGAGAACGTAGTAAGATCGCGGTATGAGCGTAGTATAATCGTGGTAAGAACGTGCTATAATCGCAGTAGAAGCGTGGTAAGATCGTGTTGCAATCGGATAACTCGTGATATGGTCGTAGTGAGAACGCGATGAGCGTAGAAAGATCTTGATAAGCGTAGTGAGGTCACAGAATAAGCGCGGTGAGAACGTAGTATAATCGTAGCGGGATCGTTGTAGAAGTGTAATGAGGACGTAGTAGCATCGTGAAAGCAACGGAAATTTACATTTTCATGCCGCTCATACCGCGACCTCACCACGATCTGAATTTATTTTAGATCGCGGTGAGCGTGGTGGGATCGTGGTCTAGTGGGACTGGGGCTTAATCTCTATCGTTTAAAAATGGTTCTCCAATTCAGAAAAAAATGAGATCTTTCTAGTATACAATGAAAAACGACCTGGAAAGTCTATATGAGACATTAAAATGATATAAGATGTGCATTTAGAAGCTGTTTCGTAAGAACAAATTTCCCCTACGAAACAATACATGGTAGATTATGAAATACCAGCCGGTATTCCCGATTTCGGTATTAATACATGCCCCGTTTTTTTACTTCTTTTACAGAAGCGACAAATAACAACCTCAGTAGCCAGGTCAATAATTTCCTATATATAGATCGGAATTCCTTCTAGATATTAAGACTCTGATTAATATGGTTAGGGACATTTTTTCCCGAACTTTATATAAATAAAAAGAGAATAGGATATAGCAATTATCGTTATTAAGTGATGAAAACATCGGGTTACTCAATGAAATATGACTTATAGTGGAGGGGGCATTAAGTTTTGCTAGCCTTGTCCGTGTGTATGTCTGTACGTCAAGAAATTAGTTTTCGTTCTTTTATCTCGAGTTTGCCTCAACAAAATGTTATGAAACTTATACACAATCCGTATTACAACAAAATACATATCACATTTGATTTTGATGGCGTCATTTATACCTTTCTAGGGTTATGCGCCTTAGAAAATAAAAAAAAAAATACTGAATTTTTCGTTTCCGTTTTCTTACCTAAATTTGCCCGACACCAAAATCAAGACATATACAAAATAAATTTGCAGCAAAGAAACAGCGTCTAAGAATTTATTGCTGTTCTTCATCTTGACAAAATACAGTGAGATCTTCAACACAGAGAAATCATTCTCGTCTCAATAAAAGTTGCAAGACAGCCCTAGCACCGGTTTGAGAAAATGAAAATCGAAAAAGGAAATAGAAAACGAATAAGGAAACGAAAAAAAATGAGGAAAAACAAATTTGAGGAAAATATTTTTGAGGAAAAATTTTTCAGGAAAAAAAACATTTGAGGAAAAAAAAAATTTGATGAAAAAAAATTTTGTGAAAAAAAATTTGAAAAAAAATATTTTTAAGGAAAAAAAAATTTTAGGAAAAAAAAATTTGTGAAAAAAATTTTGAGGGAAAAAAAAAAATTCAGTTTGGACTTGTAATATTTTCAAAATTTGAATATCGAAAAAGGAAAAAGGAAACCGAATAAGGAAATGAAAATCGAATAAGGAAATAGAAACTGAATAAGGAAATGAAAATTGAAAAAGGAAAAAGAAACCGAATAAGGAAATGAAAATTGAATAAGGAAAAAGAAACCGAATAAGGAAATGAAAATCGAAAAAGGAAATGGAAACCGAATAAGGAAATGAAAATTGGAAAAGGAAATAGGAACCGAATAAGGAAAAAGAAACCGAATAAGGAAATGAAAATCAAAAAAGGAAATAGAAACCGAATAAGGAAATGAAAATCGAATAAGGAAATATAAACCAAATAAGGAAAAAGAAACCGAATAAGGAAATGAAAATCAAAAAAGGAAATAGAAACCGAATAAGGAAATGAAAATTGAAAAAGGAAATAGAAAATGAATAAGGAAATGAAATCGAAAAAGGAAATAGAAACCGAATAAGGAAATGAAAATCGAAAAAGGAAATAGAAAACGAATAAGGAAACGAAAAAGATGAGGAAAAAAAAATTTGAGGAAATATTTTTGAGGAAAAATTTTTGAGGAAAAAAAAATTTGAGGAAAAAAAAATTTTGATGAAAAAAAATTTTGTGAAAAAAAATTTGAAAAAAAAAATTTTTAAGGAAAAAAAAATTTTAGGAAAAAAAAATTTGTGAAAAAAATTTTGAGGGAAAAAAAAAATTCAGTTTGGACTTGTAATATTTTCAAAATTTGAATATCGAAAAAGGAAAAAGGAAACCGAATAAGGAAATGAAAATCGAATAAGGAAATAGAAACTGAATAAGGAAATGAAAATTGAAAAAGGAAAAAGAAACCGAATAAGGAAATGAAAATTGAATAAGGAAAAAGAAACCGAATAAGGAAATGAAAATCGAAAAAGGAAATGGAAACCGAATAAGGAAATGAAAATTGGAAAAGGAAATAGGAACCGAATAAGGAAAAAGAAACCGAATAAGGAAATGAAAATCAAAAAAGGAAATAGAAACCGAATAAGGAAATGAAAATCGAATAAGGAAATATAAACCAAATAAGGAAAAAGAAACCGAATAAGGAAATGAAAATCAAAAAAGGAAATAGAAACCGAATAAGGAAATGAAAATTGAAAAAGGAAATAGAAAAAGGAATAAGGAAATGAAATCGAAAAAGGAAATAGAAACCGAATAAGGAAATGAAAATCGAAAAAGGAAATAGAAAACGAATAAGGAAACGAAAAAGATGAGGAAAAAAAAATTTGAGGAAATATTTTTGAGGAAAAATTTTTGAGGAAAAAAAAATTTTGATGAAAAAAATTTTGTGAAAAAAAATTTGAAAAAAAAAATTTTTAAGGAAAAAAAAATTTTAGGAAAAAAAAATTTGTGAAAATTTTTTTGAGGGAAAATAAAAATTCAATTTGAATATCGAAAAAGGAAAAAGGAAAAAGGAAACAACTTGTGTCTGGTCCGAAAATCTAACAAATTTCTAAAGAAACTGAGTAGCAAACCTCCTTAATTAAGGAATTTATAATTAAAGATTGTGTCAACCATTGGTCTTTCATATTATTATGATAATGATGAAAATAATCATAAATAAAACATGCTAATCATACAATTATTTGAGAACCATTTTTTGTTTGAAAGAAGATTTTTTTTGTATTCTTTCGATCATAACATTTCAGTCGTAAAAGTGCTCTGTAATTTTTTGACCCCTGAAATTTGTCACTACAGAGAGAACAGGTCCATATAGATGAAATTGTTCCGGACCATAAGAGTATTTGTACGTGCCATACGCGTATTCTCATACTCTGATGGTCCGGGTAATTAATAAGATGAACGTTAAACAGATGATACATGACATTACCAGGATCCAGCCATTTTAAAGGGGGGCGGGGGGCCCTAGCCCAGGACAAAGTGGGCTTCCATATACATGTGTCCATTATTATGCGTTGATCGTCCAAAAAAAAAGGGGGTAAAATCCCCGGAACCCCACCCCCCTTGATCCACCACTAACATACTAAAAGTAAAAACTGAGGGAAAAACATCAAATATAAGAGGAGAACCAGGCAACGTCACAACAGAAACACACATTACAATGTAACACACACAGAAACAAACTATAATCTAACAATGGCCATATTCCTGACTTGGTACAGGACATTTTAAAAAAAATTGGGTTAAAAAGAATATCATGATTGCGCCAATTTCTTTCTTAAATAAAAACCAAGATGATCATATGGTGTTATTCGTACTTCTAGATGGCGAAATACTCGTATTCAATATAGTTTTGATAACCTGACGACAGTTTCCCCCTCAAAATGACACAAATGTCAAGGCTACAGAAATTAATGTCAGGCAGTATATGTAGTCGCCCTCTTGAAATTGAAGTCACCTATCAAACTGAAGGAAAACATTTAAGAATTGAATGCTTCTTTATATAATTTTATTTTCGGTGTAAAAGCTTACATTAAGGGTCGGTTTAAAACAAAACTTTACGACAAAAGAGATGATTTCAGCTTTCCAATTGTGAACTTTCCATTTCTAAGTAGCAATATTCCAGCAGCACCTGCATACAGGTATATATCTCGCAATTGATACGATATTCCCGTGCTTGCATTTCCTATCATGATTCTCTTGATAAAGGGTTGCTACTCACAAGGAAGCTATTAAACCAAGAGTTCCAAATGGTGAAGTTGAAATCATCCCTTCGTAAATTTTACGGACGCCATCACGAGTTGGTTGACCGTTATGGAATAACCGTTTCACAAATGATATGTTCCTTACGTCGTAACTACAATCCCTTCCCTTTCATGAATGTGACCTACCGAATTAGACTATTTACCGGATTTGTTATCACATAAGCAACACGACTGGTGCCACATGTGGAGCAGGATCTGCTTACCCTTCCGGAGCACCTGAGATCACCCCTATTTTTTTTTAGTGGGGATCGTGTTGTTTATTCTTTAGTTTTCTATGTTGTGAAGTGTGCTGTTGTTTGTTTTCTTTTTCATTTTTAGCCATGGCGTTGTCAGTTTGTTTTAGATTTATGAATTTGACTGTCCCTGTGGTATCTTTCGTCCCTCTTTTACATTACTATTTTGTATGAAGTAGGGATCCGAGGCGTTAAATACATTCTGAAAGGATCAGCACGATCAAACCTTTAAAATTATAAAAAGTAAAATCACAAAAATACTGAACTCCGAGGAAATTTCAAAACGGAAATTCCGTAATCAAAGAAGCAGTTAATTCTTATGATTACATTTCGATTCAGTGGTCATACTGATATTGTGCGCACGTTCAGCATTTTTACAACATAAAAATCACTAAAACAAGGCAACTCTTATGTTACATGTGTATGCCACAACCATGAAATTATAAGAGTTATACCCAAAGATTTTGTTTGTTTATAGATTATTTTTGATATATAATTTTATTGGGATGTGAAAACGTTGATCATCTAAACACTTTTCGATTTCCACGCTTCATACTAACAATGTACGCACAATTAAAGTACGATTTATACCACGGTCATATAAAATCATAAAAAAAAGAAGCATACATGTGGAATACTTTTAGATAGTAGATCTTAGTATTAAATTGTATGCTACTGCCATGCAATTAATTGAGAGTAAATAATGAAGGTTTTTTTTGTTTTCTATACGTCCGTTTACAGGACTTATTATTTTATACCATTGTTCGTCCGTCCGTCCGTCCGTCTGTTCCGATGCGTCGTAACATGTCGGACATTAACTCAAAAACGCTGTTACCAATTTGAATGAAACTTTTGTGAATTGTTATACTTATTGACGTGAGCTCCCTTTGGTTTTTGTAGATTTTAGATTTTACGTTTCTGAGTTTTGGGATTTTATTTATTACAAAAAGGGGGATTCTCTAGTTTTCAGACATGAACTCAAAAAATGCTTTCACCAATATGCAAGAAACTTTGGTCAATTGTTCATTTATATTGACATGACCTCCTTTTCAATTTTTAGAAATTTTAGATTCTACGTTTTCGAGTTATGGGTTTTATTCATTACAAATAGGGGAATTTCCCAGTTTTCGGACAATAACTCAAAAATGCTTTGAGCAGTAATCTTGAAACTCTGGTGAATTGTTTATATCTATAGTTGCAAGCTCCCTTTCAATTCTTATCAATTTCAGATTTTAAGTTTCCAAGTTTGGGGGATTACAATCTACACGACAAGTATGTGTCGCAAATTCGATATTATTTTTTTTAAATATTTTGATTGATTAGAAATGTTAAATCATTGTAGTTATGTCACTAAAAGAATATTATCGTTATTATGTGTATCTGTGAACGGCTGAAAATGACATTTCACCCATTTTCAACATTTTCCCGCCAAAATTTTGAGTTTTAAGGCAAAGTATTTTTTTCCTTATCGGTGACCTATGTTTTTTATTTGCTCATTTTTTGAAGCTATATTTCAGCTTGTTATATTACAGTTTTGGACCAATTGTCATAGAACGTTTTTTTGATATTCTGATAAAAATATGTCAACACCTCTATTTTTCCTATCTTTTCATTGAAAATTGTTCCTTTTACATACCTATTTAAGAGTAAAATTTTGAGCTTAAATGGTCCGTGACACCCTATTTTTTTTTACCAATTTGATTCACTTTCTGTAAAGAATAGAATAACAAAAAATACGGCACGTCTGATAGAAACTTTAAATAGGCCCGACTCCCGAGCCACCTTAAAGAATGGAGATATTCCAGGTTAAAGTTTCGGACAATAACTCAAAAATGCTTTGAGCAGTTTTCGTGAAATGTTGGTGACTGATTTATATCATTAAAGATAACTTTTTTTTTTTTATATATAAAATTTCTAATGTAACATTGATAAGTTAATAAACTTTATTCTTTGATAACACGGCGGGCGTATCATGCGCTTATGGCGCAGCTGTCTATTTTCTATGCATTTATTTATGCAGGGATAGCACATCCAGCCAAAGCTGTTGTATTTTATACGGAAATGAAATGTGATATTAGAGTGCATCGCAATTGTACATGTGTTCAGCCAATCAAAATTACGGATTTAAATGAAACATACATGTAATATAGGTAATAATATGTACTGCATTTCGAAGCAAAATCAACAAAACACAATTAAAATTTTTAAATTAACTTTGGGCTAATCGGTATATCTGATTGTTTTTGTATTTTACGAATAAAGTAGCCACAAATCTTGAAGCAAAACATTGAATTTTATCAAAAAAAAAAAAACAAAAAAAAATCTCATTTTTGTTCCTTACAAAATATAAGGATAAACTGACCCTTTTCTCAGCTAAAAATACGAATTCCGTTATATGTATAGGTTCTCTATATAAAATAATTTGAACGCGTTTATTTGTAATTATTATTTTTTCTCATATCAACTAAAATAAAATAAAATATAGTAGTATATAATAATAACTCTCTGTACAAGTAATTCGTCACCCCCTGTTACTGTCATAATAAACCGACATATACCATAGTACCCTTACGTCAAGTTCGTTTCACATAACACAAACAGGAAACCAAACACGACACCATTTACATAATATTTTTAAATGGATTTTTCTGCTGTCAAATTATTGAAAAGTTTGCCTTTGAATAATCTATGGATGACGTGACGATTTCAGTTCTATATAAACAAGCTGTTGTGTAATATACATTGTTATGTGTCATTTCGGTGAACGTACATTTCAGAAGGTTCGATCTTAAATGATGAAATTCTTTTGCGTTATTTTATTCCTACAAACCTTGTCATTTAAAGGGGGTTACGGTTTTAATCGTATGCCCAACTTCTTTGATTACCCAAGGACAATCAGATTAAATGTTTCATATTGTCAAAATATTGCTAACAGCGTAGTTACCAGCAATGATTGTGGAGCCACAATTGATTGTAGGGGGACTGCACGCTTTGTTTCTTGTCTACACCGTTATAGTGGTTCAAAACTGAATGGTTCGACGTGTTCTAAAACTACCAGCTCAGAAGAATGTTCCAGAAAGTTACAAGGTAAGTTAAAATAACAAAAACATGAATCATTGGAAAGTTTTTTGAAAGAAAAAAGATGGTACAGGCAGAGAACTTGAATATGCGATAGAGATAATCAAAGAATGTCAGGAAAGAGGCATCCTTGTTATCAACGTGGTTCTCATCCGAGTTATAATATCAAGAATGATCTACAAAATGTTCCCTTGATATCAAGTGTAATCATCAATGAATATATATAACATGTATAAATGATATTTTTTAATCGTAAAGCAGTGAATGAGTTTTTTTGCATCAAACAAACCTCTGATAATATAAAGGAAGACATAATACCGTTTAAAGTTATTAGTATGCTTTTTGATTTGATCATTGACGGATATTCAATGTTTGATAAATACGATTTTCAGTGGTAGAATGTCTGCATTCAACAATTGAGTACCCTTATATTAAAATAATTACACTAATGGCACAGGAATATGTTCCTTGATTTTAAACTATAATATTGTCATCTTCCAGAAAGACAACAGGCATGTTCCACGAAGAAATCGGGTTTACTTCCGGATTCTAAATTTTGTCATCTGTATTACGATTGTTCTGACCCTGCTAAATCGAAGATTTGTCAGTATCCCAAACTTTTCTCAACAAAGACAAACATATGTCGAGACTTCAAGAAAGTAAAGTGTGGATCCAGGATAGAGTTTAAATCTTACTGTAAGTATGTCAAACATAGAGCTGTACTCCATTTTCCTTTTCTAAAGATTTTATTTCAAGAGATATGACAAACGTACTGTATTATACAAATATTTTAAGAATTATTTCTTTCCGGTTGTTGTTTCACTTCAAGACAAGCAAACGCATGTTAAGTATTACAATTTACATAAAATATCATAAAATATCATAAGATATACATGCATAATAAGTTTGGTAAATGCGAAAATCAACAATAATCTTATAGGTTGTTATGTGTGTGTTACATTTTAATGTTGTGTCGTTGTTCCCCTCTTATATTTAATGCGTTTCCCTCAGTTTTAGTTTGTTACCCCGATTTTGTATTTTGTCCATAGATTTACGAGTTTTGAACAGCGGTATACTACTGTTGCCTTTATTTGTTATAACATACTGCAGTAATTTTGAAGACGATTTGAACACCAATACTAAGTAAACCATTTGAATTTCTACACAAATTTTAAAGTACCTAGTTGAATGTCATATGCTGTCTAATGTAAAAGAGAATAAATGTTTAGACTCTCCAAATATGTCAAATAAAAGTTAAACTTTCTTTATAAATCCTATTAAAAAGGTAAATAAACTAAGTAATTTACCATAAAATATTCGGAGCTATGCTTGATTGATATCATTAGTTACATGATGTGTTAGTGACCTAATACGAGATATATGGGGCCAGTAAATTTCATATGGGGTGAGAGCGAAGGTCTTGTTATTGCAACTTACACTGTAAGCTAAAACCTCTCTGTTTCGTATGCAAAGTAAAACATTGACCAGTATTATCTGTGCAAGCAATTATGACACTTAATTTGACAAGATGCTAAGTTTATTATAAAGAATGGTGCGGATCTAAAATATAAAAAGCGCTTTTGAGAGGGTCTCCACAAACACTGTCAGTTTTACATAATGAAACCCCGGGACATTCTTTTCTTGAACGTGTCAGTGGTACATTGAGAAGGCTGACTAAATTTGTGTTAATTGTATAATGTGATTTCGTTGACTTTTTGTTTAAATTAAACGGCATATTTTGTGAAAAGACTATAGTGATCACTTATGATTAAATTATTATTTTGTTATACTAGGTCAATACTATCCACCTCAACATGGATTTCGAGGTCCACCATGTGAGTTATATCATCCAAATTGCGAAGGGTATCCAGACGGAGCTAATCCCCATACAGAGAAAACTGGAGCAGGATCGCCTTGGTACATGCTTTGCAAGGGCGAAAGATTTATAAAAGAAGGAATCTGTCCAAACGCCAGATATGGTTTCAACAAAAAGACATGTCAGGTCGTTGAATGTAGCCGGAAGATAAATAAGTATTACCCTACTCTAGGGTGCCGGGGATATATCTGGTGTTACTATGGGAGACAATTTAGATACAATTGTGCTGTCGGTACTGTGTTTGATTTCACACGACAGAGTTGTCAGCATGCCTACGATGTCTGTAAACCTTGTGGAACCAAGTCATGGTAAGCTTAGCATAACATATAGACCACAAAACACATTCAGAATAGATTAATTAAAAAAAACCACATTTTACCGCTTTTCATACTTATAACGTATTCACATCACAACGATGAGTAGCTCTATGATACACCAATGTTTGATATATACGGTGAATTTTACGTACTGGATCACCACTGTATCTTGGTATGGTTCGTGTTTTCAGTCTTTAGTTTTTCTTCGATGTGATTTGTATATTATTGTTTGTCTTTCTGTTCTTTTTCCTTTTTGCCATGACGGTGTCAGTTTATATATATTCGACTAATACGTTTGAATGTTCATTTGGTATCTTTGCCTCTCCGCATTTTAATAATGAAAATGATAGTCAGTATGCATGTTAGTTGTATTCTCTAATTTTTTTTTTATAGACGCACTATTTGGTTATTTGTTTTATCAGACGATATATAACCATCCAAAAAAAATGAAAACAACACTTTATTAATTTCATGTGTTCGAAACACTTTTCTGGATTTACCTACATTAGGAACACTCATAGCTGTATATTCAAAAGCCAAAGATGTATAAAAACTGAAACAGTAGAAGCGTTATATGACAGAAATCGGACCTATCTAAAACATCTAAGGCAACATTGCACGAATAAGTTGAAACTTAAGTTCTTAATAGTTCATAAATTCATAAACGGACAATTTAAGAAAGGTTTGTTTGGCTAACAATTAAACCAGATCCAGCCCACAATCGTTTCTTAAAATGTCCTGTAAAAAGTGAGGAATATGGCAGTTGTTATCAAATAGATCATTCTATGTATATTGGCGTTTGTTTTTTGATGCACTTCAGTGTTCCTGTTGTTCCTTTTTAGCTCACCTGGCCCAAACGGCCAATTGAGCTTTTCTCATTACTTGGCGTCCGTCGTCCGTCGTCCGTCGTCCGTCGTCCGTCGTCCGTCGTCGTCGTCGTCCGTCGTTAGCTTTTACAAAAATCTTCTCCTCTGAAACTACTGGGCCAATTTTTAAAAAACTTGGCCACAATCATTATTATGGTATCTAGTTTAAAATTGTGTCCGGTGACCCAGCCAACCAACCAAGATGGCCGCCATGGCTAAAAATAGAACATAGGGGTAAAATTCAGTTTTTGGCTTATAACTCAAAAACCAAAGCATTTAGAGCAAATCTGACAGGGGTAAAATTGTTAATCAGGTCAAGATCTATCTGTCCTGAAATGTTTAGATGAATTGGACAACCCGTTGATAGGTTGCTGCCCCTGAATTGGTAATTTTAAGGACATTTTGCTGTTTTTGGTTATTATCTTGAATTTTATTATTGATAGAGATAAACTGTAAACAGCAAAAATGTTCAGCAAAGTAAGATCTACAAATAAGTCAACAAGACCAAAATGGTCTGTTGATTTCTTTAGGAGTTTATTGCCCTTTATAGTCAATTTTTAACCATTTTTCATAAATCTTAGTTATCTTTTACAGAAATCTTCTCCTCTGAAACTACTGGGCCAAATTACACCAAACGTGGCCACAATCATCATTGGGGTATTTAGTTTAAAAATTGTGTCCCGTGACCTGGCCAACCAACCAAGATGGCCACCATGGCTAAAAATAGAACATAAGGGTGAAATGTAGATTTTGGCTTATAACTCTGAAACCGCAGCCTTTAGAGCAAATCTGACAGGAGTAAAATTGTTTATCAGGTCAAGATCTATCTGCCCTGAAATTTTCAGATGAATCTGACAACTCGTTGTTGGGTTGCTGCCCCTGAATTGGTAATTTTAAGGAAATTTTGCTGTTTTTGGTTATTATCTTGAATATTATTATAGATAGAGATAAACTGTAAACATCAATAATGTTAAGCAAAGTAAGATTTACAAATAAGTCAACATGACGGAAATGGTCAATTGACCCCTAAGGAGTTATTGTCCTTTATAGTCAATTTTTAACAATTTTTATAAAATTTGTAAATTTTAACTAACATTTTCCACTGAAACTACTGGGCCAAGTTCATTATAGATAGAGATAATTGTAAGTAGCAAGAATGTTCAGTAAAGTAAGATGTACAAACACATCACCATCACCAAAACACAATTTTGTCATGAATCCATCTGCTTCCTTTGTTTAATATTCCCATAGACCAAGGTGAGCGACACAGGCTCTTTAGAGCCTCTAGTTTTTCATCTAATAGATGATTTGTTTCCCTCGGAATTAGTTTGTTACCCGAATGAGTTTTCTCTCAATTGATTCATGACTTTTGAACACCTGTATACTTCTGTTACCTTTATTTGATAAATCAAATCAGAACCAAAGTACTGACTACTGAGTTGATGACACCCCGGGGACTGATAATCCACCTGAATGTTGTACAAATGAAAATAAAACTAAGTAATAAATTTCATGCGCTTGAGGTTATATTTTTTTCGGGTTTACCTTCACCAGAAACGTTCAAAGCTAAATATTTGAAAGCCAATGTTGTTTTAAAAATAAAAACAGCTGAAGAGCTGTATAACCTAAAAGGACACAAAGAAATAACCAAATCCATCTAAGGACAACTCTGAATGAGGAAGTTGAAACCTTTTTTAAACCTGATTATTTCTAAATTTATAAACATATAATTTATGAAAGGTTTGTTATAAATCATATCAGCACCGACGGATTGACCACGGTGATTGACAGTCCACCAGCAGCGATTTCGACTCATTGCAATAAAAATGAAAACATCACTGTATGTATTGTGTGTGTCCGAATCGTTTTTCAAGCGTTACCTTCATCAGAAAAAATATCCTTTTATTCATTTCATTTTTTTGCTGATTCCGTATCTGAACAGAATATATGTTAAACTAACCTAGTTAACATATCACACTTTAATATTTAATGAATGTTGTACTAAGCCGTTTGACATTTCTTTTACATTTTAAAATATAAATAAATCCTTTAGAATAAGTGTCGAAGTGAATAGCAAAAGAAACATACATTAAAAAAATCTTCAAGGATACCAGGCTTATCATTTTGTACTCAATATGCCCATTCCATCTAATCAGACTCATCAGTGGCGCTCGAATAAAAGCAGTTGGAAGACAAAATTGGAAGCGAAGTTAAAAGAAATCCTGACAACTAGGTTTGGTGATAACCTCGAGGACGAAACCTCAGCATATAACATCTTTATTACATGATGCTTGGTTATCATTACATGTGTAAACAACGACAATTGTTTATCTATTGGTTTTATAAAATGAAAGCAACAATATCAGATCTGATATAATCAGATGAACAGTAAATTGTAGAGACCGATACATAAAACAAAGAATGTGAGTGAATATAATTATTTTCAAACCTTTTTCCTTTGATCCGCATTGAAATTTGACTCAATGAAAGTTATAACATGTTTTAATATAATGAGTAACCCATGTAAACTTAATCTATTTTAAAGTCGACTTTTTCTTTCAGTTGATAACCAGAAAGACGCAGGACAATATTTCTTAATCTAACTCTGCCAAGGAAAACGTTTTTGTGACAATCCTTTCATCTCTACTGCAAGATTTTAGGAAATACGACAAAACTGTCATCTTTAATTTTACCCTTATTGAAATAAATATATATCTTTATTGGCAAACACCTTCAGAATTATACATATGCTAAACAGAAGAATTTATGTAAAATACTCACAATAAAAATCGAAACAAAGTCAAATATAGACGTATTATTATGATGTTAGTGCACACCACTGAGTAAGAAACACACTTATTGGTTTTGTGTTCCTTTATCAGTTTGGCTGTACCAATGTTGATTTATATATCCGTATGTCGAATGGGCTTTCGTTTTTTAACAATATGCATAGTATGCATGTAGTTTTATGCAGTTGTTCTTAACATGTGGAGAAATAGAACAAAACATCAGTTGTTCTATTTGTATGGAAGTGAAGTTAAGAATGGGTGATATTAAGGTACATGTATTCCTTATTACAAAATCTGGGTTCGTTTTAGGTAGGTTCAAACCTATTTTACTTTGACTCAGTAAGGACTCAAAATTGAATATGTGGTATAATTTCGAAAATAAAAATTCACCTGTAAAACAGACACTGAATGGACTTTTCGTCTGTAAAAAAACCAAGGTAAAAACCTGTTAAAATATGTACAATGTGGGTACCCTCACGTTAGTATGATTTAAAAGTTCCTGGTATGACAAAAAGTATAACGACAATACTGAACTCCATGGCAAATTCAAAAAGTCCATAAAACGGACAAAATCAAACGGTATCAATAAACGGAACAACTTAAAAACAACTGCTATATTTCTGCCTGGGTTCAGACATTTTACACAAAAGAACGAAATAATCTACTTTAATAGAATACTAACGACCCTATTTATACCTAAACAATTAATGAAAAAATATGGCAGACAGCAACCAACATAAACCACTAAGTTACATGCTTTTTACAGACACATGAAGAATAAATAAACCTCATATGATATATCAAAGGTTAAGATATTAAAATTGAAAAATGGGAGTAAACTCACCAAAAGCCAATGGAATTCAAGATAAGCATAGTCGGTCAACAGAGTCGCACAATTCCAGGGCCATTTTAGGTTGGCTCTGATGCAAAAAATAATTAACAAGATTTTAGTAGTTGAAAAAAATATCAAAACGTATCTTTTCTACTTCAACAGTAAAAATTAAAATCTAACAAAAATTAAACAAACCCAATGTGTGCACCCTTCATTTGAATAGCCCCTCATTCCCAGATAAAAATGCCAAATCCTATATGTGCACGTTTTTATATTTTATTTTTAACATTTGTTCAAAAAGAGATTTATTCATTTTCTATAGAAAATCAAATAAATGTGAGGAGTTGGATTGGGTTATTAGTAAATGAGGGCTCGGTAAGTTACAGTCAGGGGGAGGGTGACACAAAGATATGGGACAGGAAGAAAAATCGAAAAGACATCGGGAGAAGAGGTAAAAATTGGGAAATAATGTAAAGTTCCTTTCACCGATTTTCTTATAACAATAATAAAAAGGTAATAGGACTAAGGTAGGTGGGTCAGGAATTTAGAATGACAGATCCCTGTTTATCCCCTCGAACAATGCGCTGTTTATAAATTGTTTTTTTTTATGGATTTGTCGATGCTGTAAAATTCGTTGAAAGTTTGCAATTCCTTAATCTATGGATGACGTGACTATTTCAGTTCTATATAAACAAGCTGTTGTGAAATATTTATTGTAATGTATCATTTTTGGTGAACGTTTATTTCAGAAGGTTCGATCGTTAAAATATGAAGGTGTGTTGCGCTGTATTACTCCTACAAACATTTTCTTTGTTATGGGGGTATAGTTCTACCTATATGTTCTTGAATCCAAGTGTTGCTAAATTAGATTCTTCATATTGTAAACATATAGCAAAAAATGATGTGGTCACGAGCGATGATTGTGCAACATCGGTTGATTGTAGAGGGACTGCTCGTGTCTATTCCTGTCGACATAGGAATGATTTACAGCTATCTGGTTCGTCGTGTGTAATGACCACTAGCTATGAATGTTTACGAAAATTACAAAGTAAGTTTTAAAGTATAAATAGTCTAGTAAACTGGAAAACAAGTTCATACAACACGTCATTGGCAATTTAACGTATTGAATGAAAATTAGGTAAAAAAAAATTGGATCCAAACCTCAGACGAAGGATAGCTGAACCATCTTTTTGTCGATAGACATACACATTTGATTGCCTATTCCCAAGCCAAAAGGAATTTTAGTGTATGTTAAATATAAAATGTAAAAATGTGAAAAAAATCTTGGTATAACCACATTAGTTAAAATGAAATAAATCAGGGAAACAATCGGTTTCTAGTAATTTATTAATTTATTGCCTTTTCAGTTTACAGAGTAAGTCCCAATGTTCAGCAAATAAACATCAAGATCGCCTAGAAAATCCATTATATATACTTAGTTATCATGTACACCACAACAAAAAATGGGAGAGAATCAGTTTTTATTTTAAAATTTTGAATGAGGTCACTAGAAAAAGGAGAGAAAAAGGTGAATGAACAAAAAAGAACATACTCTTCTTTATACCATTGTATGGCTTCTTTGTATATATGTTTATTTATCCTATGGCTTCCCTTGAGATTTTTTTGTTAACTTGTGTCAACGTCTACATTGTTTTATTTGTACGAAAATCAAACTGTCTTTGACATTAAAGATTAAGTTCCGGATTATCACGAGGGCGTATGGTCTTGATCACCTCCTTTAAACTAGAAATTGTCATAACTTGTCATTAAACAAGTTTCCAGCTATATTTACTCTCTACAAGATATTAAAGGTCACGCCCCTAAACTAAAATCATGTGTCCGCCCTTAATTTTGTTTTAATATTTCTTTATTTCGAGGAGACTATGACACACCATCTTCTGAGATAAAATTAAATGTGTTTGTCTCAACTTCCTCATCATCTACTTTCCTACCACATTGCCCAATAACAACATTCGATTAACTCACTCGAAAATCAAATTAAAAAAACCATTCACAATACGAAATACATTGAAATATCAACTTAAATAACCTTTATAATATGCTCGGTAACATAATTATATCGATAAAAATATCTGTCATATATTGAGGTACATGAATAAAAAGAAAGGCATACAAATTATTAACTTTTAAATTAATCTTTAATTTAGCTGAGCTATGTTTAGATTTGTTCTTTCACAACAGCATACTGTATTTTTATAATTGATCGCACATTATTAGGAAGTGGATATATGTGTTGATATGGTGAAGAGTCATTTATGGTAATTTATAAGAATACAAATTAGAAAAAACCCAAAAGGGGTTCCAATAACTATTATATATTATATACCAAACAGTTACTGTGATGCATTTGATTATATCTTTTTTTAATTTACTAGTTATGATTTAAATGAATGCATATATATATAACGCCATATATGGATTTTTATAGCAGATGTTGTATACGTGATCTGAAAACTTATTACTTTCCAGGAAGACAGCAGGCATGTTCCAAGAGGAAATCGGGTTTACTTCCGGATTCTAAATTTTGTCATTTGTACTACGATTGTTCTAACCCTGCTAAATCGAAGATTTGTCAGTATCCGAAACTATTCTCAACAAAGACGAACACATGTCGAGACTTCAGGAAAGTCAAATGTGGTTTTAGGATAGAGTTTAAATCTTACTGTAAGTATGGTTAACTTCTTTATATATATATCATTCATTAAAGTTTCAATTTATTCATAAAATGTCAAATAATTGTGTTATATAAATCCCCAAAATGAATATCGATTGTGCATAAACATACTTGTTTGTATAGGAACATTATCCAAAAGGATTAAGAGATTAACGAATGATAGAAAATCATAAGATTCATTTGACAAAAAAGTAGTGACAAATCTTTTAATAATGTTTTTATTAAATTGGCAAAAAAGCCTTCTTTGCATATAACACTGTATCCCGGAAATAGATATGTATAATATTTCAAAATCTTATACCCAATATATTGCCAACAAAAATTCTCCTGCCGGGCTGTACGTCAGTGATACCTCAGTGTGATTGAAAAAAAGAGTCAGGAGAGACAGAATAATCAAAATTCATTAGTCGAAAAGAAACCACAACAGCATAGCAAAAATCGAAAAATTAAACATTATAAAGATAGCTATATATAAAAAACGAAGTTGTGGTGTGATTGCCAATAAAACTCCTCACAAGAGTCCAAACGACACAGAAATTAACAATTATAGGCCGCCTTCACAATGAGCAAAGCCAATACCACCTAGTCAGCGCTATAAAAGGACCCGACAGAGTAATAGAGACTTGTCTAAAATTCTGGCGTGAACCCATCTACTAAGAAGGGTAAACAGATCCTATTAAATATGATACACTCATCTGAAATGATCATGTATGACATTTTCATTTAATCTTTATATTCATAGACTTGTCTCAAAATCACGTGTAATTTTATTTTTTTTATCATTTGATTATATCAGGTCAATATCATTCACATCCTGGCGCTGGAAATCGTGGCCCACCCTGTGAGTTGCAGCATCCAAATTGTGAAGGGTACCCAGATGGTGCCAATCCTCACACAGAGAAAACTGGAGCAGGCTCTCCTTGGTACATGCTTTGCAAGGGCGAACGATTTGTAAAGGACGGAATCTGCCCAAACGCTAGATATGGTTTCAACAAAAAGACATGTCAGGTCGTTGAATGTAGCCGGAAGATAAATAAGTATTACCCTACTCTAGGGTGTAGGGGATATATCTGGTGTTACTATGGTAGACAATTTAGATACAACTGTGCTGTCGGTACTGTGTTTGATTACAGACGTCAGAGTTGCCAGCATGTCTACGATGTTTGTAAACCTTGCGGAACGAAATCATGGTAAGCTTCACATAACTAAATGTTACATGATTATATTGGGAATATACAAGGAATGTAAGTCGCATATCAGTAATACAAAAAATGATATAACGGATACCACTCCGTTTGTCTCACAATGTACAGTGTACTTAGTATTAAGGTTTGTCTTTTAGCATAACCATTTAAAATCACCCTTTTAAATTTGTGGCTGAAATTGTTTTAAAGCAAATGTTAAATAAATGAGTTTTGCATAGCATACTTTATGTTCAAGGAATGTACCACTATGTCTCTTTTGACCTTTCTCAAAGAGTACAACTTGAATTGAAATAATTTTCTGAGAAGTTACATACTATATTAAATCTACCATTTTCTACATAAGAAAATGCTCGTACCAAGTCAGGATTATGCCAGTTGTTTTTTATTCGTTTGATATGTTTGAGTTTTTGATTTTTACGTTTGATTAGGGACTTTCCTTTTTTAATTCTCCTCGGAGTTCAGTATTTTTGTGATTTTACTCTTTGTATGTAATATCATAGGATGTTTTGGTTATATGTTGATATAGGAAGATGTGGTATGAGTGCAAATGAAACAACTCTCCATCTCAGTAACAATCTATAAAAGTAAACCATTATAGGTCAAGGTACGGCCTTCAACACGGAACCTTGGCTCACACCGAACAGCAAGTTATAAAGGGCCCCAAAAATACTGGTGTAAAACCATTCAAACAGGAAAACCAACGGTCTAATGTATTTAAAAAAAATATGCACATTTTTAACTCGAATGACAATATTTATAAATATGTTGTTTTAACCCATACATATCGTTGTAGATTAAATTAACCTCTTTTATTTTTCGACAACTATACTGAAATGAAATTTGACTGATTTTAGGCTTTGCACCTGAGAAATTATTTTGCATTACATATATGGGTTTCAATGTTTTGAAGCTGTTGATTATAGATTATTTTGTCGTTATAATATCCAGATGTTACTGATGTACTGTATCAAGGTAACCTTACCGATATATCAACATGCACATCCATTTTTAAAGGCCAATATAAGGAACGAAGAATGTGAATATAAAACTTTATCAGAACTTTCCTTTGACCTTCTTGCAGATCCAGAAATTGTCTGCCTACCTCAAAAGGGGCCCCGCTCCAGTCATGCTTCAGTGATTCTCTAAATAATCGATCAATTTTCCCCTGAAAAAGGGGATCCCAGGTCCCCTGGCCCCCTCAAAATCCACCCTTCTGATACCACATCTACTTGTTTTTAAATGATAAGTGTTCATAACTATTGTAATAATTATATTTACTTCTTTCTTTTCTGTTTCAGTTGATATAATAGCCAAGAAGAAGCAGGACGATAACTTTATCAGACTTTGCTGAGATCATTTGTTTCCGTGACATCGTAGATGTCTACGACCAATTATTTTAAAACACGGCAAAACTGCCTACTTCAAATTTATACATATCTTTTTTTTATTTTAGACATTATAGATAAAACATAATTATAGATAGGTACTGGCAAAATCTGTATGCACAATATTCACAATAAAAACATGCTTATACAATGTATGAAATACAATTTTAGCCAAGAGCGCGCACATTTTGTATTAATAATATTTGCATTTCGAAAATAAAAATTTTAAATACAAATTTTTCTTTTTTCATCAAAGTGTTTTCATTCAAATGTACGATGGACAATATTTGTTTTGTTAATATATAATACAAAACATATTTAACTTTTCTATCTTCTTGTTCTGAGAATAGCCTGTGATCGGGGGTTCTTATTTTAACAAATCAACAGAAAAATTTTAACAACGAATTTTAAAGTAAACTCTTAAAAAATCCTCCGAATGTTTATAATATAAAGTATATGTGCTTTAAGTTATTTTTCAATTTAAAAACTTCAGATCTTTTAAGTATGCGTGTATGGCGTGTGAAACTTTGCAAATATCATAAAAACAAAATATATGTTCATAGAAATAATTAATTGTTTTTAAAAACGAATATTTGTTAATGAAATTAAAATATATATTCAATTAATCAAAACATATATTCAATTAATCAAAATATACATTCAATTAATCAAAATATATATTCAATGAATTAAAGTATGTGTCAATAAAATAAATTATATAATCATAAAATATAAATATTTGTTCATAAATGAGTTTTTGTTTATAAAAAAATTAATATGTTCATAAAAACAAATAATTGTTCATAGCATTTATTCATCTGCTATTCATAAAAATTGCGTTTCCCACGTGTTAGATCTTCATCCTGAAACTAATTTAGATTTAACTTATAAATAAGTTCTGTATGTTTCTCACAGGATTACCACACTTAAATCCCTTATATATGGAGGCTGTTCTTGTTGTCTGTAGCTTACAAAAGAAAAGCAAAATAAAAAATAGTCGAAAACAAACCCAGAACACTAAAAATATGACAACATGACAAACAAAAGTACAAAAAACACAATGTCCATAGTCAGGAGCCTTTTGTGCAGTGGTTGTCGGTGGTTTGTGTCGTTCATAGACGATTATAGAGGGTATCACCAGCCCAGTAGTCAACATTTCGGTGTTGACATGAATATCAATCGTGGTCATTTTTATAAATTTCCTGTTTACAAAATTTGAATTTTTTCGAAAAACTAAGGATTTTCTTAGTCCAGGCATAGATTACCTTAGCCGTATTTGACACAACTTTTTGGAATTTTGGATCCTCAATGCTCTTCAACTTTGTACTTGTTTGGCATTATACGTATTTTGATTTGAGCGCCACTGATGTGTCTTATGTTGACGAAAGGCGCGTCTGGCGTACTAAATTATAATCCTGGTACTTTTGATCACTATTGAATTGATTTACACTAGTAATTTTTGGGTCCTTTATATTTTGTTGTTCGGTATGAAGGAATGCTCTGTATTGACCTTTAGTTGTTAACTTTTTATACATTGTGGCGTAGATATAGAGTAATCTCATTGGCACTCATTCCACATCTTATTTATATATTGGAAACCAAAGGACTATTAACACGAACCCAACTAAACACGAGACAAAATTAAGTCCGATCTAGTATCCTTTTTATCTGCTTGAATTCAACACATGTGGTTTAGAAACCAGCAGGTAGCAGCTGAGCAATAACTTGTCTAAGTATTTAATCTTTCAAACGTCTAGGATTCTAAAAACCCAAATGACTGTGCAAAACAATCATATACAATGAGTCTAGTGTTTAGTTTTCTTTTGTATATATCAAAGTAAAAGAGGGACGAAAGATACCAGAGGGACAGTCAAACTCATAAATCGAAAATAAACTGACAACGCCATGGCTAAAAAAGAAAAGGACAAACAGACAAACAATAGTACACATGACACAACATAGAAAACTAAAGAATAAACAACAAGAACCCCACCAAAAACTAGGGGTGATATCAGGTGCTCCAGAAGGGTAAGCAGATCCTGCTCCACATGTGGCACCCTAAATTAGGGGGAAAACATTGGAATAACACAAATCAGAATTAAATACATTATTAACTAAAAGAAGTACAGTCAAAGACATGGAGCAGGTACTGTCCGATTATCAGGGTCACATTATTTTCAAGTTGGTCTTGTCTAGCGAAAAAAAAATCGGACATACATTTAAGATTAAAGTAAACATACCTCGTATTACCATCGGCATTGTACATTGGTCTTAAGGTCAAGAACAGTAAACCGGTTTAGTCTAAGATTTTGGTTATAATTTTGCATAAAAAACCCTAACAAACAATGATTAAACCAGTTTTATTCTATAAAATGTTACTGATTGAAAATCCTTAAAGTAAATCAACATTTTTATAGAATGTACATATAATCTAGATTTTTTTCTTCAAAACTATCTTTAAAAACATCTTTCTCTTAACTTAGTTTGAACATTGTTTATTTAAAGTAATTGCAATCAGATTAAAATTCAGATCCTGTGTCCAAGCTTTACTTTTAAGGATCTGAAAACGCTTCATTCTACATTCTGTTTTAAAGACGTTTCGGTATCCTATGGCTTTGATGGATTAATAAACACTTTCAAATTGCAGTCGCTGATGTAATGATTACCATAACAAAAGTGAACGGTGTAATACTTGTTATCAAAAACATAGATCTCTATTTTAATCAGGATGTAGTAATTGATATCAAATATGCTGTTGCTTGATAAATATCAGTTTAGAAAAAGAAAAACAAAAAAAAGGGTCACTGACTTAATTTTTGCGTATACGTCAGTCAAATTCAAAATGGTGCTCTTGGTGGAAAAAAAAGTACAATCAAATTAATTTGTTTTTATACAAACACTGTTGCTGATTACAATCAGTCTTGACATAGAAAGAAAGTACAGTATATGCTCATATCAACAATTTTCAATAACAAATAATATAAATAAATACAATATCTATATAATAACCACAATTACTCTAAGCGCTTCACATTTAAAAATAAATAAAATAGAAAAATACATAAAAAATAAATTACAAAGCACTAACTTAAAAGAATCAAACAAGCATATAAAAATTTATAAGATACTAAAAAAGAGAGAAAAGAAAAGAAATAAAAAACGAAAAATGCATGTACCCTAAAATATACAAAACAGTCTAAAACTAATGCAGTCAATTAAAAGTATATAAGAAATCATTAAAAGCAGTTCGAAATAAGTGAGTCTTGAGTTGCTTTTTAAAAACATCTCAATATGTCTAATTACTTTCTACATAAAATCAAATGTTATCTAACAATATTCCAACGACAGTTTCTTGACGATTGTTTATAGCTACATCTAGAGGAGTCTGTCCATAATTGTTCATTATGTTTGGACTACACTTGTGTTCTATCAATAAACTAATGATTTCTGTATGACCAATATATGATGCTCCATGAATAGGATTTTGGTTATACACATCACAAATATTAGGATCACAGTTATATTGTAACAAAAGTTTAACAATGTCAGTATGCCCACGATATGCTGCTACATGGAGACTAGTTTGATCGTATACACTACATAAATTAGGATCACAATTGTTTGCCAACAAAACATTTACAACACCAGTATGACCCCTACTTGATGCTATGTAAAGGGGTGTTTGACAATATTTATTTGACAAATTAATATCAGCTCCATGACGTATTAACAAAGCAACAATGTCAATATAACCACTTTTTGACGCTGCATATAATGCTGATTGTTTGTATTTATTATCAATCGAATTAACATCAATATTATAAGTCAACAATGATTTAACGATGTCTGTATAGCCCTCAGATGAAGCCATATAAAGAGATGTTCCATTACTTTTTTCAAAGAAAACACTATTCGTTCTGAGCATTGTTTTCACAATATTTGTATGACCGTTATTATGTGCGATATAGAAAGGAGTTTCATTGTACATATTGGAAATGTTAGGATCACATTTTAAATCTAACAAAAATGATACAATATCACAATGACCTCTCTCTGATGCTATATACAGAGCTGTTTGCATGAATTCATTATCCGAATAATCAATGTCGATTTCAGTATTATGTCTGAACAATAATTTAACTTTTTCTAAATCCCCACATTTTGATGCTTTATACAAGCACATCGAAACATATGTCTGTCTAACATTTACATTAGGAAGAGTCTTTAACATGATATTCAAAATAACATCAATGTCCTTTTCTACAGATATGAAAAAAGGTGTTTTGTGGTAAATGTCATGTAAATAAGGGTTCGCTTGAAACAAAAGCAACAAAGTTATCATTGTAGAATCACCCTTCTCAGTAGCTATATGAAGAGCAGTTTTTCCATGATTATCTCTTAAATCAGGGTTAGCTGAGTTAGTGAGCAAAAGTTTCAAAATATCTATATCCCCTCGCGTTGCTGCTACGTGTAAAGATGTTTCATTGTTTTTGTTGACAATATTAGGATCAGCTCGGTAATCTAATAATAATTTTATAGTATTAGTCTTCCCGTCAGCTGCAGCAAGGTACAAAGGGGTCGACGTACAAAAAGGTGCGTAGTTAGGATCAACTCCATACTCCAATAACAGATTTAAAATATGTGTATGACCGTTACATAATGCTGCATATAGAGAAGTTTGTGCATGAGAATTATAAATGTATGGATCGGCTCTGTTTTCTAACAATAGTTTTACAACTTCTTTATGGTTATTCGATGATGCCACGAAAAGAGCACTCTGATTGCATTCATTAGTTAAATTAGTATCACATTCATACTTTATCAGCAATGAAACAAATTCGGTGTGACCATGTTCTGATGCTAAATACAGAGGCGACTTTTTACACGTATTATCGTTATTATTAAGATCATTAGTGTTGTGTTTTAATAAAATTTCTGCAATTTTTGTATGACCATTTAGCGCGGCTGCGTGTAAAGGTCTGTCGTTGTTTGTATTGCTAATATTGGCATCACATTGATGATCGAACAAGAGAGAAACGACACTTCTCTGACCCTTCTTTGATGCTATATACAGAGCTGTTTGTAAAAATTCGTTTTTGTTATAATTGACATCAATGTCACCTTGCAATAATATGTGTTTCAATTCGTCGAAATCACCACGCTTGCAAGCTGTGTATAAAAGGGATGAATTATACTGCCGTCTTACATTTACACTGTTATTCTTCGTTGATTTAAAATCTTTAATGACACCATTTTTATTCTCTGCTGACAAAAACAAAGGTGTCTTTTTGTCTACATCTTGAAAATCAAAATCAGCCTTATGCTCTAGCAACAGCATGGCAATTTCAGTATAACCGTTTGCAATAGCCACATGAAGTGGTGTATGATTATAATCGTTGCTTATATTCGGATTAGCTGAGCGATCTAAAAGTAGCTTTACATCTTCAATATTATTTTTCGTGGAAGCTGTATAGAGAGGAGTATTCCCAAAAAGACCTCGAATATCGGTTTCGGCTGCGTGTTCTAACAGCAGTTTAACAAAAGAAAAACCATTCTTTGATTCCCGTGCAGCAACATATAGAGGCGCTTGACTACCCGTGTTAAAGAAGTTAGTGTCACATTTACGATTTAACAATAATTTCACAATATCAGTATATTCTTTCTTGATAGCAATACACAGCGGCGATTCCGTCCAACCACATTCATTTACGTTATAGCTATCTATCAAAAATATTGAGAGTAAATCACAATAATTTTTATCAACCATCAACACTAAACATGTAGTTAACGCATTTTTTGACATAGTGCATATGATCTTATCCATTTCGACTGATTGGATCATAGATCGAACCAATTTCTCCCGAAACATTTTATCACGTAAATTTTCATTTAAAATTACATTTTTGATATAACCATCCTCGAAATCTTTTACCAAACGAAAAATAAAATCTTTTTCTTTATCTTTTTGAACCATAATAATATTTTCGTTTTTCTTTAATATTGTACAGGGATTTAACAATGATTCGAGCAGAAAACTATCACGTATAATATTTGTATGTGCAATATTTAGAATAAATTCAAATTTATGATCCCCGAGAAATGATACCAATATGTCAAAAAGTTTGTCGTGGAGGAAACTATATTTTTTCTTACAATATTTAACATAAGAACACATTAAATTGTTCAATTCTGACCTGACAACTTGAATTGACAAAAACGTTTGTAAATGAAAGTTATCAGATATCATTCCCAAGTTTTGTTTGATTCCAGATGTTGGTGATAGCACATCATTGTGTAAGTTATTGTTATAAGCGACGAAAAGCGTCATTATTGCAATGGTTTTCTGATCTTGTGCTTCCATGAACGATTTCAAATCAGTTCGTAAAACAGTGTCCGGATTAGAAAAAAAATCCTCTATTTTGTTAACTTTATGTTTAGAATAAAGCTGACATAGCAGAGGAAAGAATTCAAACTTTTCCATTGTATTTTCTATTTTCTTCATTTCACCTGTAGATAAGTACCTCTGGCCTATACGCTGTCTTTCCACCCGTGTAAGACGGTATTCTTTAGATAGAAGATCACAGACAATTGTTGATGAAAAATCCATGCCTTTGAATGTACGATCTTGATAAATATGTGTTCTACAGGATGAAAGCATTTCACATTTTTATCCTCTAATATTCTTGTAATATCATTTAACAACCTCGACCAATTATTGACTAAGTTAAAATCAATGGTAGATTTCCCACATAAATCATCAAAAACAATTACTTGTTTACATTCAGGATTATAGTACTGTCTTATTTCTTCTGGGCTATAGACATGAATGACTTTATATCCCTGATTTTGATGTAACGCAAGTGCCACATAATGAATGGAAGTAGACTTTCCGCAACCGGAAGATCCAACTGCCATCACGCTGGTATTATTTTTAATCAGATCTAAAATTCGTTTTATAGCTATTGTTTCTATGACATACTTTTTTTCTTTTCCCCATTCTGCTATCAACTCTTCGTGTAATCCTACAAATTACAAAAAAAATCATGATTTCTGATAAAAACAATAAGTACAATAATATAAAAAATGAGATTTTGAAAATGAGTTTTAGTTTAGGTACAATGACATTGACAGCTGATCTTTTTATACTTTAGTAGGTCATAATGTACTATAATCATTACTGAAGACATCGAGTCTTCATCACAAATACTTTTCTAGTATTAATCATTAAACCTGACAATAAAACTTTCACATAGGTTTCTATGTTTAACCGCATAATTCTCTTGAATTTCAAAGAAATAATTATAAAACCCCAAGGTCAATTTCAGCTTGAAAAGAATGTGTGATAGAAGACAGCAAGGAAACTGTCTTTTTATATTCATATTAACCATATTGCCTGTCATCAAACCCATATTTATATATATTATATATGTTTTTCGAATAATATTAGTTACATAGTGTGCTAGTGACCTAATACGGTATATATGGGGTAAGTAAATTCTATATGGGGATTCGTGCTTCGCTCGAATCCCCATATGGAATTTACTTACCCCGTATATACCGTATTACGTCACTAGCACACTATGTAACGATTTTATCTTACCGACTATCTTAACGTGTGAAATTTAGACGAGTGACCTTTCAAATTGAGCAAGTCTTCAATACTGTTAGCATGAAGAAACTACTTTCATTGATCCTACAAAAACAGATGCAAACAATGACAACTTGTAAGGTTTAAATTTGTTTTATGAATTTATTTCCATCTTACTCATCAATTTATTCGTCTGTTTAAATCTTTAAGAAATTTTCTGAGTATCGGTTTGTTTTTATAAAGGGACGTAACACCACTACTAACCGTGTATGAAATAAGCCCCGCCTCCCTTCATACCTAATATGAAATATAAAGGGATGTAACACCACAACTAACAGTGTATGAAATAAGCCCCGCCTCCCTACTAATCTAATTTCAAATATACACGGTTTGCACGCGGACGCTTTTAACCAATCATATTCCTAGAAATGTATAGGAGGTAAGATAAGATAAACTACTGGATAACGTTACAGAACAAATTGTTTTACCCTGTGTTGTTAAAAAAATTGAAAGGAACTGAATGAGTATTATAGATTAAGTGTTTTCATTTTACACTTAAACGCATCATTATCCATTTTATCTTTGAGTATAAAATTTACTTATCGATAATTGGTCTTAATACATCAAAATGTTATTGCAAAATGACAAAACGCCAAATTAGCGCACTCTGAATTTGAAAGGGAGACATTCATATGACCAAATCAAATAAAATGTTTCGCGTTCAATCATTTATATTTATAAATCATTGTTCATTTTATAGTGTGATACTATCTATATCAATTTGTATCTATGAATCTATTAACAATTTCTATTAATTGTGATATCTGGATTGTAATTAAATATATGCTCAGTATTAGATTGTATCATGTAGTTGTGAAAATATGACAGAAATGTGCGGAGCAAACGATTGTGTGCTTGAATCATCCATTTGTGTTAAGCAGTTCACAAAAAACTGATAACTTGTACAAAATATCTGTACAAATTATAATTTGTACAACATTACAACTTGTACACAACATATACATAGCTTTGGTTTCTGGCATAGTATGAATGTCTCAGAACTTGAAAAAAAAATTGAAATTGGACTTTTTTCATATAATGGTCTCTTTTATGGCCTTATATTCAATATTTAAATACACGCTTAGATCAAACATATCAAAGGACCCAAACCTTATTTTTTTGTTGAAATAAAAAAAAAGTTTGGACCCTTTGGACACTATGTTGAACAAATCTAAATTCTCGGTAAGATTAAGCATATTAAAGAGCAACAAGAATTCAAGACTATGAATCAAACCCCTTTGAAATTGCTTATCAATTTATACCAAGTATTAAAAAATGTATGAATTTTGACCCCTTTTTCGAAAAAGGTTAAGACCTAACCCTGAAAATCCATAAGGAACCTTGTGGCACAATTTTAAAAAAGATTCATAGCTTTATTCATAAGTTATTGTCCGGAAACATGAAAATCCTAGGTGTTTGTACCCCTTTAGGCTTATTATTCCTAACCGTATTGATAAATAACACCTTCCGAATCAATCCCAGCCTTCCTCTTAAGGAATGTGACCTTTTTGTACAATTTTATACACGTATACAAAAGTTATTGTCTGCAAAATTGAGTATATTTGGTTCCATTGTGGCCCAAAATTCCTCAACAGTTAGAACACTAACCCCAAAAATCAATCCCAACCTTCTCGTTGTGAAATGGAACCTTCTGGTACATAGAGGACATGTACTTATACTCAAGTTATTGTCCAAAAACCAAATGCCTTAAGACGACGTCAACGGCGCTGACAACGTGATAACATTTTGTGTTTGTATAAGAACTATCATAATGCCTTGAATAAGTTCTGAAGGAATATAGTTTGATGCCTTCAATCGATAAAGTCGAAAACAATTTGATATGTTTAAAAAGTAATGTAAAGTTGTCTTTATATATTGTATTTAATGAAACTTTCCTGATACATGTATGTTTAGAATTACGAAAATGCAAACTCTTAGTTATAGAAAATTACACAAGCATTCAATTTGCTTCCCAAATGCATCGTGAAGTATCCTTCATGTAATTCTTTATTTATTTTGTAATTGTTTCATTTCTTTATGTTTCAATGTTCTACACGTGAAAATGTCTTAGCCAAGTCAGGAAGATAACATTTGTTTGCTATTCGTTTGATGTGTTTGAGCATTCGATTTTTCCATTTGACAAAGGACATTCCGTTTTAAATTTTTCTATGAGTTATGTGGAAAAGTGACAAGATGAATCACTGATATTCGGTTGCGAGTTGAATATTTGTCACTGTTTGAGCGCATTGATCACTAATTCTTTCATTTCACTGACTTTTTATGTAAATAAATTAGAAACATTGTTACGTTCCGGGTCTCAACATCGTGTTGTTTTTTCGATTATTTTACTATATCAATATGATTTAGTAGACTTACGTTTTACACCCGTAGGAAAAGAAACACTTGCTCCACCGACTTTCAAACTTAGACACTTCGACTGAAAATGTGCACCGCCAAGTCTAACAATTGCCTAAAATATTGACAAATATGTTAGCATTTAAAAACAAGTTCTGAAAATATGTGCTCGTTTACCTTTTTCGTATGAAGCAATCCAATTTGTCCATGTTGTTCTTACTATTTCTGTTTCGTAAGACGCATTCAAAATTAATATAAAAAAAAAGAAATATTTGATTGAATGTGATACCATGATTGTAAACTGTAGAAAGACTTCACCATATGACATTAGTTCTTTTCTTCGAACTGACTATGGGCATATGATTGTTAACATAAAAAAGCTAAGGTTCCTGACACAGAATAAATGTGGTCAAAGAACTGAATTTCTTTGAAATTTGAATTTTAACAATGCTGTTTCTATAAACAAATTCAAACACACAGTTAAATAAGTACATCAAGAATTTAACTTATTTATTTGTTGATTGGCAATATAAGCTATATTAAAAAGTATTGACATATAGCATTCTGAGAATTAATTTATACAGAGCAACAAGCAAACCTTCTACGTACGCAGTACCCCTCCCCCCCCCCCCCAAAAAAAAAGAAGATTAGAAAAATTGCCAAAATATCATTCATCATTATAAATTGTCTTTAAAAAATCTATTAAACTTACCTTTGTGATTATTTTTTGTAAAAAATCTATTAATGAAAATTAGAATATGATGCTGTGAGTATTTTTAACAACGATTTTACTTTCAATATTTACTAGTAATACAGCTCTGAGTTTGATTAAAAGTTTGATATAGCATAGGTTTGTGAAACAAAATAATTGTATTCTAAGATTGAAATTGAACAAATACCTTTTATGGCCAAATAATCAGCATTAAAACACATGTTTAGATTCAGCATATCAATGAACCCCAAGGATTCAATTTTTAATGAAATCAGACACTGATTAATTTTTAATGAAGATCCTTTGAACTTCAATGTAGGTAAATTTGATGGTCGGGACCAAAATCTAAATCTGAGTACTATTTTCCAAACCTGAATATTTGCTTAAATTCAGTATATCAAAAAATATAATTGTTTTGAAATCATACAAAATTTATTTCAAAAATAAATAAAATGTTCACAGCGATCTACAACAGACCCAAAGGCCCCAGAAATTAACAGCAATATATCACCGTACGGTATACAACAATGGTATAGCGCATAGTCAGCTATAAAAGGCCCCCAAATCACGAAAACAATTCCATTGAGAAAACTAACGGCCTAATTATTGTAAAAAAAAACCCGGTAACCACTGAATTACAGGTTCCTGACTTGGGACACCCACATACATAAATAATGTGTCGAGCTTAAACATATTAGCGGTATCCTCACCCTCTCCTAGCCTGGAACTGTAGGTAACCGTATAACTATAAAAATTTGTTGAACAAGGTTTAACTCATCAAATGGATACAAATATAATTACGTATAACAAAAACGTGGACGTGGCGAAACTTGTACATCCCAAAAACAAAGAGACATTTGTACTTGTTTGGCTTTATAAATATTTTGATATGAGCGTCACTGATGAGTCTTATGTAGACGAAACGCGCGTCTGGCGTACAACATTATAATCCTGGTACCTTTGATAACTATTAGTACATATCTGGGATTTCTCGCAGTAACTGATAACTAGTTCAAAGCCAATAACAACTGTTTAAAACATTATGCATCTAAGACTAACTGTTTAGATTCACCATACCATAGAAGATAAACCATTTATTTTTTGTTAAATCAAACTAAACTTTATGTTTGGACACTCTTGACCTTAATATTAACCAATTGTAAAACCGGGCTCAAAATGAAAATTCTAAAAATATGGTAAGAATCACCATATCAAGGAGACACACGAATTTTAAAATATGTGTTTACGAATAGCCTCTTATAATATATCACTGAAATTTGATATATGCACGCGATACAAAAACAATTTAAGAGACAGTTTGAACAAATACAATATAACAATATATATTTCAATGCATGAAAATATTGGAAACAATTTGAGCAAAGACATTTGAATTGTTTGCATGAATAAATAGAATAGAATTTATCACACCTTTTTTCAAATATAACCAAAGTCTTCATATGTGGTGTTGACAATGTTCAGTTGATGAATACCATATGGTAACCATTTGATGACTTTATGATTTTAATGTGTTGTCATATACCTCACAACAGCTCGAATCTGACGGCTTTGTCATTTGCCATCGAAGCGTTTTAATAATCAAACAAATTATACCGTTGAGTTGAAGACCCTTGGTGGCCTTCGGATTTTTTTTTTATGTTTGGTCGGGTTATTGTCTCTTTGACACATTTCTCATTTCCATTCTCAATTATGTTTTCCCCCCTAAATTAAGTCTCACATAACAAAGCTCTAGTTTGAACATTTTGTTTATTTACAGTTAACAGTTAGATTTTGTATATGTTTATGGAAGGTAGTAAATGTTCGATATGAGATGAACTTTATTTTAAAAGGTCAAATAAAATTTCGTCTTTGGACATTTATCGTTCAAGTTAGGTTTAGTGCTGAGGTATTTGTATCTCATAATTTAGGTTTATTTTGGGAAAGTTGTTGTTGATGGCAGATATTTGTCAGTTTTAATCAGAACTCTTTATCAGGTTAAAATAATCTGTTGATACCTGCAAATATTTGATACTATATATTGACTTCCTAATGTTTGTTCTTAAATTTTCGTCGCTGGTGTTTTGCTTCATATAGTCGTTGAACAATTCAACAGCGTCGTTGACAGCTTTCTTGTGTAGATATACACTATCATGTGTAAGGTATTTTCTTTAAACTTACTGTCCATAAAATGTAAAGCAGTCACTTTTCTTTTGTGTCTTTAACTAAGTCACATTTAGGAAAACGTTTTGAATTTTTGCTTTTGAATGAAGTTTTAATTAGTCATCGATTTGATCGTTTAATTGTTTTTGATTATTAACAAAATCCATGATTTTCGTTTTCAGACAGATATGTTTAAGATCTACATCATTGAAACGGTTTGTTACTAACAAATTGCCAACTCCCGCATAAAATGTAAAAAACCCTGTCCCTCTAATATCTAAGAGCTATTGTGTATCATATGTAAAGAAGTTTATTTATTTCAAATTGCAACTTGGGGAAATGGTGTAAGTATTACCTATTTAACATAAGAAGCCGACAACATGAGAATTTGAATAGTGCTTTTTCTGACTATGAAAAAAAATGATAAAAGACATTTTTGCTACTCATCTGTTGGAAATTAATGGGGGTCGAACTTTAATCGTACATATCTTTGTAGAAAATTGTTAAAATTATACGAAACTAATAGCATTTCTCTATTAAAGGATTTCAAATGCCCACTCTGCTCTTCTAAATGCACCAATAAAGTTCGACATATTTAGATTCGACAAACAGTGATGTTGAAATAGAACATGAAATTATTGAATCGTCTGTAAGATGTCCCCGCCTGACCATGATAAATTATAAGGTAAGCACAGTGTATAATGATCTATCTTTTATTTTTATCCTGAATTTATTCACTTGCAGGACTGTTTTAGAAGTCACTTACAAGTTAAAGTTTCTATTTCCAGTGGTTAACAGGTTCAACTTTCCGACAATGGTTTAAAATTTGTCCATTCTTAAACATTTTAACAATTGCATTATGAAATTTGAACTGTAGTAGTATTAACCATGTTTTCAATTAAATAGCAAGTGAGAAGGAAAAAACTCCAACTACCTTTTTTGTGAATATCTAACATTCCCTCTCTGACTTTTAGTACAAAAAAATCACTCAGTCCGAATACCTTATTTTTTTTCTCTCTGAAAATTAAAAAAAAAATCAAAATCCAGTGGACATACACATTTCCATTATTTATACAAACAACTTACAAAATAGTAATGCTCAACTCTGTAGTAGGAGATAGCCTGATATATCTTGTATATATATTCGGACGGGCGAACGAATGGATAAGTGTACCCGAAAGGGGTAAGTAATCTGCACCTCGATATTTTGTCGAGAGGGCATTAAGCATGTGACAACGATTTACAACTTTTACAATTTGGTGCGTTTTATGCAATAGTTTAAGTAGACCGTGTGCCAAAAAAAGTGTTTAAATTTTGACTTTCAATTTTTACCACTTCCTTCAAAGTTTGCAAACCGTGTAGCTGTATGGGATTTTATTATCATTGATTAAAGATACAATAATTAAAGTTCAATAAAACATATACTCGTAATAACGATAAATCGAGATTTTGTTTCATTTTATTCAGTAGAAAAGTTATTTATGTCACTTTTTTTAGTAGAACACTGTTAATTGTTGTTAACATTAACTCTTTTAACCTACTATTAATAACGAATATTGTGAAAAAATAGATATGGCTATATTCCCATGATATGTATTAGTGAACAATGAAGATGAAAATCATGTTAATTAAACCACGTCCACACTTCCACAAAAGCACTTCTAATAGAAAATATCATTACCAGTTTCACTATTTAGTTTTCTATGGAATAAAAAAAGTCAGATGCGTTATAGTAATGCAAATATTTACTCTTTCAAGGCTTTTAAAACGTTGATGATCGTTTCTGTTTAAATAACAATAAGTCCACTTTGATGAGTTTTTAAACCCTGAAATTGCAGAATAAAGTTTTCATGACATCTTTTTATTTACCATACACAAATCTCAAAATTTGCATTCGAAGAAGGATAGTAAAGAAAAAAGTCATATACTTCTAAAGATAATCCTGGACAAGCATATTTTATTCCACATTAATCGGAACTTTAAAAGTTAAGATCATTTATTATCGCTATCGTGTGTATTTTTCCTGTAATCTTTCTATGTGTAAATATTCATTCCAACTCGACTCGCTTGAGGATGAAAATTAGCAACATGGTATTTATCCATATCCACGCGTTAGACGACCAAACAGAAGTTTAGGCAGAAATTTAAAAAAATCGGATGACTGCACTTAAATGTAAACAAATCCCCCCTCCTTTCAATTTTACCGTGAATTTCACTTATAAATTAAAATGAACTTAATACAAATATTAAATCATGTTTGCTACAAATCAAGAATGTAATTTTTTTATAAAATCTGCTAGAAATGATTGCGTGTCTGTCTGCATGTATTGTCACATCAAAATAGAATGAAAATGATGTAATCTTTGAACATGCCAGCTGATCATTTCAAACGCCAGTTTTCAAATGACTGAAATTTATCTGGTTGGTTTTTTACGACCTTGACTGGCTGTTAAGCCAACGCACGGTCGAAACGAATGAAAGTCGTTGTATTACTAAATATATATCAAATAAGCCTGCCCGCCAAAAAATAGTTACAAAATTGAAAATGCATTCTTATCGTCTTTGATATATTTTGTACTAAAATCATATGAAACTAGTGACTGGTAAAAAATAATATCTATCCAATTCTTGAACCAATGCATGTATTTATCATAAACTCATTCTTTCTTCTCTGCACGATTTTATCATTTTTTACGCAAAAATGTCGTATAATCGTAATTTTTCCCCATCTGTCTGTTATGATGTGAAAATATGGCAGCTCATTAAATGTCGCGTTTTGAAGCCGTAGTTTACCGATTGTCACCTTATAGTTAACAATTAACAAGGAAGCATGGACATTGAGCACGTGTGTAACATGTACAATCAGATAATAGTTTATTTCAGTGATAGATCCATGCGTATTTAGATGCGTATTTATTAGAGGGTCATTCTAAGGTTACTTGTATACGGAAAATATGTCGGCGAATTACTTCCTGGAAGCAAGCAATTAAAACAAGTAAACTTCTTCTAGATGTGGAAAAAATGAAAGACTTTTCTTCTGAAAAAAGTATATGTACATAATTTTAAAGATAAAAACTATCCATTTTGTTATAAAAAAAAACCATATATGCATCGGTTTTTTTGTAGTTGTCATATGACTTTAAATGATATTAGAAAATACACATAATAGCGATAAATAGATTATTCGTGGTTGTTTTTTTAAACGAGATGCATTTTCTCATTCTCATGTCATCGAAGGGCGATAGGTCTGAGATGAGAATGAAAAAATGCATTTCTTTTTAAAAACATAAATAATCTACAATTATAAGGTTTATGCAGGACTAAAGCTTTAATTAAATATATATTTTAACATCTTTTTACATTTTCCGTTGAAATAATATGAACTTCTATAAAGAAGAAGTATTCACGATCCCCCAGGCAAAAGTTGTCCTCTGATGTTTTGATTATTGCTAGCAAATTTTGTCGTATGGTTTTGCAAGTAGTCAGCTATTTGTTCATCCGTTGCTTTGAAAAATATTAAATTTGAGCGTTTCGAATGGAAGTAAATACTAAAAATCGTTTCTGATGCACCAATTTTATAAAGCGTTATTTAAAAACAATTAATTCATACATAAAACGATGCCAAAAAGTTAATTGGATTTTTAGCATTTTTTATTGTAAAGTCTTCTAAAGGGTTCATTAAGGTTTAACCTATTGAGATTGATAAATGCAGAATTGTTTTACCTGACTTATATCAGTCCAATATGTCTCGAATTTCTCGTTTGTTAGTTTCGGACCAATGTTAGGCCAGTGACTAATCATATTCCTGTAGTATTTCAATCTCGACAAATCTGCACCTTCACTTTTATTTGAATAAAAGGGTAGTTCATCCGTGATTGGCATCGATGTAATGTTTCGTAAGAGACAAATCATCAAGCTCAAATCAAATGTAGTTGAACAGGCATTGCCTACAAAAAACATCGTTTTCAATATAATGGAATTTGATGCGACTGTCATACAAGTGAGAGATTTAGCAAGCTATAAAGCCAGGTTCAATCCATCATTTTCTACCTTTGAAAGAGCCTGTACCAAGTCAGGAACATCTCAATTGTTTCCATTCGTTTGATGTGTTTGAGCTTTGGATTATGGACTTTCCGTTATGAATTGTCCGCGGAGTTCAGTATTGGTGTGATTTAACTAAGGCTTAGGGTTATCAAACTACCAAATCAACTTTCTGAAAGGATAAACTTATGCAAGGATATACAGGTTTAACATTATAACTTTAAAGGTAGATCACAAGTATATATTTTTTGAGACAGATTTTTTTTATAATTTGCCAAAATGAAGATTTTACTATGCTCTATTCAAAAATTTAATAAAAGTTATGGGTCACCGTGCTATTTTTCAAGCTATGAGTAGTTGAAAATTGCCAAAATTTGGTAAGTTTGTTCATGAAAAAACACATTAGTGTGCATTAAAAAAAATTCTATGAGATAGAATTTTAAAATAAATTGTGAGAAGAAAGGTTTCATAATATGTTTTAAGAAAATAAAAAGAAAACATTGTGTCAGCGAACTTGTTTTCTTGCTACAAGTAAAAAATAAAAATTTCCCTATTAGCCCAGTATAAATTTTGTACTAAAAGAGTTATCTCCCCTTAAATGGCTCATTTGAAAAAAATGATTTTGAAACCAAAAAAATTGATATTTATTAAAATATTTTGTATAATACGATTTATTAACAAGTTTTCTTTAAGGTAGCACAATACAAAGATTTTTTTACTTCCAATTACTAACCTTTCAAATGCTGTAACTTTCTTATGAATGCATAGAAAATAATAAAAGAGGTATACATAGATAGATAAAAGATTAATCTTTTAAATGAATGCAATATTTTTATTATGCAATCATTATGTAATCAATTATTATGTAACTAGTGGCAAAATCTGGGTAAGTTCACTTGAATGAATTTAGCTCTATCATCTCTTTAACTATACAGAAAATTTTAACGAAATCTTAATCAACACATCATGGGCTTCAAAAGGGTGTCTCAGATTGTGTCTATGGTATTCCATTCTCTCATAAATCTCTAATTAGTGTAAACACCCTAACCACATAAAAGAAGATAATGTTTAATTAGGTGTAAAATTTGTTCTGTACATTCTATCTGAAATCTGAGACACTCTTTTGTAGATAATGGCCATATGAACAACATATAATAAAACCAACCCTTTAGGGATACCTATGCAGAGGCTAATTTCATTTGAAAGTGGAAATTTGGTGAAAAATATTTTAGACACAGTTAACATTATAATTGGTTACATAATTGTTGCATAATAACAACATTGCATTAATTTGAAAGAGTAATCTGTTAGCTATCCAAAACTACCACTTTTATAAATTTTCAAGCATTATTAAGAAAGTTACAGCATTTTAAAACTTGGGAGTTGGAGTTATAAAATCTTTGTATTGTGCTACCTTAAATAGAAAAAACAGTCTAACCATTGAAAACCAAATCTGTTTCCAAATTTGTAGATTTAGGCAAATAACTAGACCGATTTTGTACTGTGATTGTACAATCCAAGATGGCGGTATACCATTAATCTACCTTAAATACGAAGAATCAATTTTATGCCAACCAAAAACCAATTTAATTCACAGTCGGGCGAAAGATACCGGAGGTAAAGTCAAACTCATTGTGCTCTTTTGAGACACACTGAATCAAATATTAATAAAGATTTTACAACTGCATCGGTGGTGATACGACATTTTTCCACTGAAGACAATTAGAGCATTGTAGGTTTCATAACATTGAGATTGTTTTATCGCTCGATATCAACTCGAGTTATTTCATTTCAATATAATAATAATAAACGGGCCTTTGTTGTCATTGTCAACTTCGATTACACAACAAATTTGCAGAAATGCAACTTTTGGTCAAAGAGAAATATATTTAAACCATTTGAGAAAAAACTACCTGACTATTAGTTTGCATTAAAAACGGGACGAAATATACCAAACTCATAGATCGAAAACAAACTAAAAACGCCATGGCTAAAAATAAAAAGACAAACAGACAAATAATAGTAAAGAAGATACAACATAGAAAACAAACTAAAGAGTAACACGAGGGTTGATCTCGGGTGCTCCGGAAGGGTAAGCAGATCCTGCTCCACATGTGGTACCCATCGTATTGCTTATGTTATTACAAATTCGATAAATAGTCTAATTCGGTAGGTCACATTCGTGAAAAGGGAAGGGTATTGTAGTAACGACATAAGGGAAAGAGACGAAAGATACCAGAGGGACAGTCAAACTCATAAATCGAAAATAAACTGACACCCGTCGTGTTGCTCATGTAATAACAAATCCGGTAAATAGTCTAATTCGGTAGTACACATTCATTAAAGGGAAGGGGATTGAAGTTACGACGAAAGGAACATTTCCGATACCATTTGTGAAACGGTTATTCCATAACGGTCAACCAACTCGTGATGGCGTCCGTAAAATTTACGAAGGGATGATTTCAACTTCACCATTTGGAACTCTTGGTTTAATAGCTTCCTTGTGAGCAGCAACCCTCTATCAAGAAAATCATGATAGGAAATGCAAGCACGGGAATATCGTATCAATTAGGAGACACGTACCCCGTATGAAGGCGCTGCTGGAATTTTGCTACTTATAAATTGAAAGTTCACAATTGGAAAGCTGAAATCATCTCTATTGTCGTAAAGTTTTGTTTTCAACCGACCCTCATTGTCAATTTCTAGATGTAAGTCAAGATTTGAAGCCGACTTGACTGTATCTGTTTTATCCTTGATCTCTAGTTCGATGGGATGGATGCGTTCAACGTAGTCACCATATTTTTTAGTGAAAGAACATCATCTATATAGCGATAAGTAGAGATAAAGGATATTGCTAACTTCTTATCTTTCTTTCTAAGAAGTTCCTGTATGAAATCAGCCTCATAATAATAACAAAATAAGTCTGCAAGAAAAGGGTCACAATTGGTTCCCATTGGAATGCCGACAGTCTGTTGAAAAACATGTCCTCCGAACGTAACAAACATGTTGTCAATCAAGAAATCAAGCATCTTGATAATATCCGTTTTAGAGATTTTTTTGTTTGAATCAAAGTGATCCTTTACAAAGTAGAATTTAATCCTCCCTAAGAAAAAATACTTGTATCTACGTTGGCCATCCTTTTTATATGAAACAAAGCAATACCAATTCTTTCAATTTGTCTTTTAGTTTGGAATGGGGAATACTTGTGTAAATTGTGGACAAGTCAAATGTTTTAATACTATTGCAGATGAAAGAGAGTTAGATTGAAAGTACTATAAAAGACCTTTGGAACATATCCGATATCATCTGTGAAACGGTTATTCCATGACGGTCAACCAACTCGTGATAGCGTCCGTAAAAATCAATGAATGAATGATTTCGAATTCACTATTTGGAACTCTTGGTTTTATGCGCTCCTTATAATAATTTCAGATTTCCAAACAACTAGGAGTTTCTATGAACTGAAAATTCAGGTAAAACATTTAGAAAGCTTTGAAAATTGCAAAATTTTGTTGAACAGACTTCGGACGCCAAATGTATAATATCCGGTAATAAATATATCTATCATATGACTTAACAGAAGATATGCGATAACGTTACGCCAAGGCATGTGATAATCGCTGGATGCAAGTGATAAATCTGTCATATCAGCTCGCTAAACACAATTTCGCAAAAAATGGAATTCACGTAAATTTAAACATATTGTCATAAAATATACGTTATTTACTCTAAGTTCATGATAACAAGCGATATCCCATTCTCACTCCTTATGAAACCTATTAATCTCTCCGTTCATGAAATATATCACAAGTGAAAACCATGCGAATCATGAGAGAAATACTGATTTCTGAATTCTCAAAATCGTCTAGGATAAAAAAAAAAGTTTAAATACTCGGCGATAGCTTTCAAATTGTGCTCATAATTACGTCATTTATTTTCATAATAAATAATTCACTCAAATTGAAAGAATACAAATACCTTGGTTCGGGATCGGAAATAACAAATTCCATTGCTTTCCAAAGATAATGTTCTTTTTCCTTAGAGGCTCTAGTACTTTTAATTTTTGCCGATTAAGTGTTTGCTGAAGCATACGTGGGTCAATCTCTTGGTCAAACTTTACTTTTACAGCAGGTTGTGCAACATTACGTAGCAAATTCTCTATACGTGAAACGTTTGTGTCTTCTAGTTTCATGTCCATCATTTTCCTTTGCTTGTTATTCTGTGTTAAGCTGTTGGTAAATAAAATGAATAGTTTTTAAAAAGTCCAGTCTGATTAAAATGCTATCTATTGTTTATTTGAAATAAAGGGTCATGTTCAGTGATCTTTTAGAATCCAATCAAATCTCTTCCATCACAAAGCATTAGTTTTAAAAGATATAATACCCGAAACGGTGCCGATTTTAAGGACCGACCTAAAAGTAATATTTCGTCAACTCTATTAACAAAATATTATCTTTTTTTATTTGGTAATCGTCAGTTGATAATATATTTAACCTTCGAAACAGCAAAAGGAGGAGGTTCGAGATAAGCTATTATTTGGCACCAAAAATTGTAACAAAAGTTAGAAAAAAATATTTAATAGGATTTGCTTTGAACTAGCTGTCAGAAACTCCGAGTACTCTCATATATGTTCTTAGTATCTTGTTTGTTGTAAGGAATGAATATATACCCTGACACGTTCTGTCATTCTGTAAACTCGGGACATGTGAGAAATATGATGGACATTTTAAGATAATACAAAAGTAAGACCACATTTTCTTCGCTGCTTGAAAAAGGAAAGAGTATTTCTAATATCACCGAAATAGCACAATGTCCTTATATGCAAAAACAGAGAATCGATTCACGCCACTCATCTCAAAACAAACATGCGCTTATATTGAATAAAACTATTGATTTTTGGGTGGTTATCGGACTATACCATCATAGAAATTGAGTTAAATTTAAACTATTGCCTTCTGAAAGTCTTGCGAAGTGGCTACAGTACGGAAATGAAGGAAAATTAAGTGTACTTTACTCTTATCCTTTTTAGTTCCATTTAGGTCTATGTATTCAAAAGCTTATCTAGTTTAATGGAACCTTTTCTACTCCGAATGAATTTGAAAGTACACCTTTATTTAAAAAATAAAATAGTAATATTTGTAAAATATTATTTCTCTTTTAAAACGTCGTTTAAAGCTAAATCTTAATCAATCCGCCCATGAAAATAAATACAAACGTGCTACCAAAAGCAAATAGAAATAGACGGGACATGCTCAATAACAAAACGTCCCCTTAGTATCTGTTTCGCCGATGGTGGAAAGATATCAACATATTTTACGAAAACAGTTACGCATGGACTCATAGAGGGAGTTCACCTAATACAGTTAATGTTGTCACGAGCTGTATATGTTGATTCTATTAATAAAACTTATTGCCTTGAAGTTTAACTATAGATCATATTTTGCATTGAATAATTAAAAAAAATCTAAATTAAGTATTGGAAAAAATTAGATAAAAATAGATTGATAATTTTTATATTGGAGGATCTAGATGGAACTAGTTGGTTCTATATAGTCATATATATTGTGGTGTTTATATATTTTGAACTTGTTTGATTAGCGTGTGTATGTTTCACAGTATTTGATGTTAACGAAAGAAATCTCTGTAAAACTGTAAAACATTACAAGGGTTTTTGATATCACAAAAAAGTCAACACATTTTTTTCAATTTTTTCATCAGCACAAGGATATCATTCGTAAAATATAAATGCAGACACCTTATACGTTTGGCTATTTCACATCCAACCTTTCATGGTAATATTCCATACAAAGCACAAAAATGTCTACATTCAAACTTAAAGCTTACCAAATATTTAAACAGTCTTATTCAGAAGGGATATAGTTACGATACTGTTTTCAGATCATTAAAGATGTCACATTTTGGTATTCACATTGATTCACTCATAGAGTTTTTAAATCGGAAATAAACACATTTATACTAAAACCAGTTGTTGGCATGATACTGGTTATGTTGTTCTCATATATTTTATGATGGTATAATACTTAACCGCTAAGGACTGGGTTTGTCATTTACATGTTGAAGACATAAACTGAAGCTGAATGATCCTTATGGTATCTAGGATAAGTTTTGTGTTTTATTTTCTGTTTCGTCTAAAAACATGGCCGCCATGACTTAACATAGAACATAAGAGTACAAAGCCGTTTTTGGCTTAATATCAAAAACTACATCGTCAGATCAAATCTGATATGGGGTAAAATGTTCACTAGGTCAAATTCTAACAGCCCTGAAATTTTCAGTTCAATCTAACGACCCGTTGTTGCAGTTTTTGATTATTATCTTGAATATCATTATAGATAAAGATAAACTGTAAACAGCAAAAATGTCCAACAAGTAAGATCTACAAATCATAAAAATGAAAAAATGTCAATTGACCCCTTGAGGAGTTATTGCCCTTTAAAGACAATTATACACAATTTTTTTATCATGTTCTCGAACTTTAAAAAGATCTTCTCCTCTGAACCAAAGCATATACAACTTTAGCCAAATTATTCCTAGGTTATCCAGAATAAACTTTATGTTTTATTGGATGTTTCCTGATAAACATGGCCGCTATGGCTCAAATAAGAACATAGGGTAAAATGCTGTTTTAACTTATATCTCAAAAACTAAAGCATTAAGAGCGAATTCAACAACATGTTAAAGTATTCATCAGGTCAAAATCAACCTTCCCTGCTAATCTCAGCCAAATCGGGTATCTGATTTTAAGGTTATTTCCCCTGAATTGATGATTTTAAGGACAATTTGCAGTTATCGGGTACTACATGTATCTTGAATATTATTATAGATAAAGATAAACAGCAAAACTATCGGCAAAGTAGGATCTACAAAAAAGATTTGTTTGATCAAAATTTTCGATGGACCCCCCAAGGAGTTATTGCCTTGTACAATTTAAAAAAATCATCAAGTTTGCTTACTTTTAAAAATCTTCGTCTTTGACACTGCTGAATCAGTTTCAGCCAAACTTGGACTGAATGAGTTTCAGAGTATCTAGTATGAATTCTGTATCGTAATTCCTTGTACGTCAAGAAACATAGCCTCCATGGCTAAGATGCATTTCTTTTTGCTATTGAAGAAAATATGACATATACAGGTTCAAATGGCTTTTTTTAGCCGCTCATAAACGTAAATATATTGAAAAGCCAAAATAATCAATAATGAAATTTAAAGCAAACAATTAAAGGTGAACGTATCAGGCTCTTGAGAGCCACTAGTTTAGACTGCATATCTGGAAACAAAAATTAATCAACTAGATGAGGAGAATGCCCTTTGCATATTCAGTATGAAGTATCAGCTATCCCATTCCCTAAAACATATTATTTTGTTGTCATTGTTAATTTATTATCATTGTCATATAGCGTAGGTTTTGTTAGCCATTAATAGTTATCAAAGGTGCCGAGCTTGGAATTTGAATCGCCAGACACGCGTTTCGTCTTCATATAAAGGCTCGTCAGTGACGCATAGATCAAAACAGTTTCAAAGCCAAACAAGTACAAAGTTGAAGAGCATTGAGGACCTTAAATTCTGCTGTACCAATCAGGGTAAGGTAATCTATGCATAGGATAAGAAAATCCTTAGTATTTCGAATAATTCATACTTTTGCAAAACAGTAAATTTATAAAAATGACCATATAGTTGATATTCATGTCAACACTGAAGTGTTGACTACTGGGGTGGTTGTATTTTTTTCTTTAAACGTCCTGTACCAAGTCAGTAATATGGCAGTTGTTATCACATAGTTCGTTTATATATAAAAAGGCGTTTGTTTTTGTTGCACTTCAGTGTTCCTATTGTTCTTTTGTTTTCCTCTTATAGTTGACGTGTTTCCCTCGGTTTTAGTTTATAACCCGGATTTGTTTTTCTCTCAATCGATTTATGACTATTGAACACCGGTATACTACTGTTGCCTTTTATTCTAACACATTAACGAATTAAACATACGACAGTAACACATTGGTTTTTTTTAGATCTCACTGATTATGACAAAGTCATTATAAGGACTAGAACACACCTGTGATATCGCAAGTCCGTGACTGAATTAAATTATATAACTATACGTAAGCCTTACTTTAGCATTAATATTGTCATCTGATAAAGTCATGCCGATTATAAGATACACAGTTTTCTCTGCTTTCAAACTCTTTCTGTGTGAACCCGTCGACCTGGAACTTATCAATTATTGGTAATATGAATTATTTGGAAAACAAAAGGTCCTGGAATGGAGTATTTTTTAATCAACAGCATTGTCCTATATTAATTATAAATAATTATTTGATTCGCTGTTTTACGTCATGCCCGCTAACAAATTGAAAACTGTACCTATACGCCTTATTTTAAATCCAGAGATTCAGTATTCGTATTGTTATCTTAGAAAGTCTTACTGATTAAAATACTACAATAGGGAACAATTTGACAATGATCGATTGAATTTAGTAGTATCAACCCTGTGATATATACCAAAACCCTATATACACCGTTTGGTGGTGCGCCGGTCAGGTGCAGAACGTACAGATACGATAATAGGTAACAGGTGATATGCTATTGGTATCGGTATCGCATTCGACCCGGAACTTGTTAATTATTGGCAATATTAATTATGTAGAAAACAAAAGGGTCTAGAGTGGTGCAATTTTTTATATACACCATTTTCCTATATTAGCTATATATAAAGTTGAATTCTTTGATTTGCCGTTTTAACCCCATGACGGCTGACAAATTGGACCTCGTTATCTTAGTATTATATACTGTGAAATCATTAATATTCGTTGGAGTCAAATTTTCGTGGGTTTCGTGGATACAGGTAAACCACGAATTTGAATGTTCAACAAATAACATATTTTCAATAGGCTTTGTATAGAGAGATTAGCAAAACCACGAAATCAAGTATCCACGAATATGCAAGTTTTCGTCAATCCACGAAAATTGATACCCACGAAAATAAATGAATCCACAGTATATGATTAAATTGGAATGTGTTTAAAAAGGCATTCACTTATTGTACTGGTAATTTGTATATGATCGTTCGTCACTTACCGTACCAACTTGTCAACGCTGGATATATGAGTAAAGGATGGGATGTTTTATAAAATAACACAATAACAAAAACATTTTCTTCGCTGATTTAAAGAGAAAACAATAAGGATGTGTATTTTAATATCACAGAAACGATTAACGCGACGTTTTTCACTCCTCAAAACAAATATGCGTTTAACTGAATGAAAATAGAGCTTTGAAGTGGTTATAATAACATCTAATAAGTGTAGTTAATTTAAACGATGACCTTATCAGAGTCTAATGAAGTTGCAACTACACTGCAATGAGTGAAAATGAAGTTTTATATATACCCTTGCCCGTTTCGATCTCATTATCCCTAGATTCTGTGTCGGCGGTGGTGTAAAGAAATCAATATATTTTAAGGAATCTGTTTCAGCAAATGTATTTGTTATACATGGATTTGTAAAGGGAGTTCACCTAATACAGTAAATGTGGTCACGAGCTGTATGAGTTGATTCTATAAATAAAACGTATTGATAGATATTTTGCATTGTATAATTCAAAAATTAAAATCTAAAATAGATATTGGAAAAAATGAAATAGAAAAAGATGGGGTTTTTTTTAAATGAAGGATCTAGCTGGAATTGGTTGGTTCTATATAAACAAACATGTTTATGTTAATCTTGAAATTTCAAAATAAACGATTTGTTTAATTCGATTAGACAAAAGAAATAAAACTAAATAGGCATAAAATAATTTTGTTAGTTGCAATAGTCAAGAATATCCTATGAAATATTATTTTTATTTCAGATGTTTTCTTTGATTTTGAATTATTCTAGAAAAAATCAATATTATTGAGATTTTTTTAAATACCGAGGTATTAAAATATTACGTTCGGTATAATAATAAGAAAATAAGTCTGCTGTTTTTAGTTTTGTTAAATATGCGAGACAGAGGTCTCAGATGAACACGTTACACTTCTTTTCTGTGAGAGCACTTGACTTCTGATGTTTTTTTTTCTGAGACATGTGCCTGTGCTATTTTCGCATAATTAACGCTAATAATTACATTACTCGATAACATATTCAATGTGTAGCGTTTTAAGTATACGCTTTCATCATGTATTTCTAGTATTTTTTTAAACATAAGGAATATCTAAGTGTTAAGCTGGTTGTGGACACTTTTGACATATTGCATAGACTCGTCATATTTATAATATGTCATCGAATGAACTGAATTTAGGATTGTACCGGATGCAATAACTCTGGACACGAGTTGTATGAGTTGGTTCCGAGAATATGATATATTCTAAATCTCTAAATTAAAAAAAAATTAGATCCTATTTTCATTGAATAAATAAAATCACATACAACATAAAGTAAATGGAATAATGCAACAAAAATAATTCCTTAAATCATTAAATTGTCTGACCCATGCATAAGAGTTCTAAAGTGTTCATTTTTCTATAACACTATTGGTTTTAATGCACACCCTATCATCTATCATCTATTCGGTTGTTTTTCGTCTTCCAGATTCTTACCACTTACATACCTTTGAACTATATGACAAATATTCGAGTTGTTTAAATTTAATGATTCAAGACATAAGCCAACATAATAATGAATTTTTATTGCCCAATAGTTTTTCAGTTTACTTTTTAAAATGCTTTTATGGAAAATAAAATCTTGAATTGATGCTAAATAAAAATGAGAAGAGTGTCCTTTTCTAACTCAATATGAACCCTTAGCTATCCCACCCCTCAAGAAATATTGTCTGCTGTAATGATCGAAATATGTTTACCTTAATGATGATAACTAATTTCAAAATCATACAGGAAGTAATTTTTGTAAGAAATCAAAACAATTCCGTAGTTATTATTAATAAATGATAAATTTGAAAGTATTATAAAAAAAAAGTGTTCTTAAGTCACTTACCATATAAGTCTGTAAACACAGGACATGTGAGTAAAGGATGGACTTTTTAAAATAATAAAAAACAAGAATGTGTCCAAGGTACACGGATGCCCCACTTGCACTATTATTTTCTATTTTCAATGGACCGTGAAATTGGTTAAAAGTCTAATTTGGCATAAAAATTAGAAAGATCATACCATAGGGAAATGTGTACTAAGTTTCAAGTTGATTGGACTTTAACTTCATCAAAAACTACCTTGACCAAAAACTTTATCCTAAATCTGGCACTTTCATTTTCTATGTTCAGTGGACCGTGAAATTGGGATCAAAAGACTAATTTGGCTTTAAGATTAGAAAGATCATGTCACAAGGAACATGTGTACTAAGTTTCAAGTTGATTGGAATGCAGCTTCATCAAAAACTACCTTAACCAAAAACATTAACTTGAAGCGGGTCAGACGAACGAACAGACGGACGAACGGACGGATTTTACTTTTTTTTTTATAACAACGAAATAAAATAATAACCTTATATGTAGAATAACAAATAACACGACGTATTACACATCTTAAAGCAAACCCGTGCTAGTATTGAATAAAAATGTAACTGTTTGGTGGTTATTGGATTATAATACAAAGAAATAGAGTTTAATTTACACTATTGCCTTCTGAAAGTCTAGTGAAGTGGCTACTGTACTGAAATGATGGAAAGTGAAGTTGTATTTGATTCTTGTCTATTTTAGCCCCATCTAGGTCAATGTATTCAAAAGCTTTGCAAATTTAATGGGTCTCTTTCAGCTTAACACGTATTTAAAACTACGTCTCTTTAAAAAAAAATATAGTTATCCTTTATCAATATTTGTAAAGTATCATTTCTATCTAAAATTGTCCTTCTAAGCTAATTTTTAATCAATCCGCTCAAGAAAATTTTATAAAAACATGCTACAAAAAGCAGATGGAAATAGGCGGGGCATGCTTAATAACAATACTTACCTCTAGTATCTGTCTCGGCGATGATGGAAAATAGTCAATTTATTTCACAAAATCAGCAAATGTATTTGTTACACTATATCCATGCAGGGAGTTCACTTAATACAGTTAATGTGGTCACGAGTTTTATGAGTCGATTCTATAAATAATACTTATTACCTGAACTTCAAAGATCGACCTTATTTTGCATTGAATAATTTAAATATCTGAAAATCTAAATTAGATATTGGAAAAAATAAAATAAAAATAGATTGAAAATATCTAAAATGAATATTTAGCTCACATTAGTTGGTCCTAGATAAAACATACATATTATGGTGTTTGTATATCTCAACGAATTATAATTCTCTTATAATTGACGTGTTTCCCTCGGTTTTAGTTTGTAACCCGGATTTGTTTTTCTCTCAATCAATTTATGACTATTGAACACCGGTATACTACTGTTGCCTTTTATTCTATCACATTCGATTTCCTCGTTAATGCAACACCGTATATGATTTTAACGAAAGAATTCTGTATTACTGAAAAATTATAACACCATGGTTTTCGATATCACAAAAAAGTGAAAAAAAATTCTAAATTATATTATCGGCACAATACAAGGACATCATTCGTACATATAAATCAGGATGCAGACATCTTATACGTTCAGGTATTCCACATTCAATCTAAAACGGTAATATTCCGTACAAAGCACAAACATGTCTACATCCAACCCAATAGCTTATCAAAGCTTATTCAGAAGAGATGAAGTTATGATTTTGTTGTCAGATAATTAAAGACGACCTGTTATGATAATACTAGTGTTTCACTCATAGGATCTTTACATAAAACATAGACACTTTAATTCTAAAACCATTTATTGGCATGATAACGCTTATGTTCTTCTCATATATTTTATTATGGCATGATACTAAACACTAACGGGAGGGATTGTGCTTGATTTTCATAGGATGAAGACATGATCGTTCAATCAATTAAATGATGTCTGGAGCTGGCAAGCCAGTAACTGCTCGTCGTACATGGTTAATTTATGTATCAATGTCATTTTGTCTAGTTTTCTTTTGTTACTTATTCTGACATCGGACTCGGGCTTCTTTCAACATGTTCAAACTGAGTTTTACTCTGTGTATTTCTGTGTGTTTGTTTATTCCATATAAGCTAGAAGTATAGGGGGAGGGTATAAATCTCACAAAACATGTTTTACCCCGCTGTATTTTGCGCCATTTGGCCTTTGTTAGTCTTTTATGTTTTTTCATTTTAGTTCATTTATATGTTTTGGAGTGACGTCTATTTTTATCGAACTCGTGTACATTTTGTTAGGTGACCAATTGAAGCCCGCCTCCATATGCAAGATTTTTCTCACTGTGGTTAAGTTGGTTATTGTCTCTTTGACATATTCCCCATTAACAAAGTTAATACCCGGCCACCGAAAGCTTGCTTTTTGTTGAGCCTAGGTGGTTGAGTAGTCTAGAGCGGTGGGAATAGGGCAAGGTGTTTTCATGCAAAGATATATCAGTAGCAAGAATTCGAATCCCGGCCAGGGAAGAACATAAATTTGCTTCCGCAAATTTCTAGATCTTACATCGTTGTGCTGTTTAGACAAATTGTATACATAATTGGTTTTCAGCCTTGTCTGAAATTTTGTATCTATCGTGTACCTTGTTACGACGCTAAATAAAAAATGACGGGCAAATGTACCACCCAGCCACCGAAAGCTTAATTTTTGTCAAGCCTAGGTGGACGCGCGGTCTAGCGCTTCGGGCATAGTACAATGCGATTTGGTGCAACGATATCTCAGTAACAATCTCGGTCATTGAAAACAAGCTACCGCAAATTTCTATATCTAACATTGTTCGCCTGTTTTTTTCATCACTGGTGATCCTGTTGATAAAATCTGTTGTAGCGTTTTCACTGGTTCAGACGTAATTATACGATATATCGTGGCACCAAATCGCCTTGCTCATGCCCGATACGCTAGACCACTGGAGTCTAGGTTGTCGAGTGGTCTAGTTCGTTGGACGTAGAGCAAGGCGATTTGGTTCCACTATAGATCAGTAGCATGAGTTAGAATCCCGTACAGGGAAGAACAAATAATTTGCTTCCTCAAATTTACAGATTGAAATTTTTTAGAGTGCAAGTGAACTAAAATTTAAAAAAAATTACAAGATAAACAAAGACCAGAAGCTCCTTACTTGGTACAGGGGCAAAAATGTGGCGGGATTAAACATGTAAGATCTCATTTCTGGTATTTATCACAGAGAGAATATCTTAAGTTTACGACTGTGGTAGACATTATTGACAAACACCACAGAATCAGTACATGTATTTGTTATGAAATAAAATGAAATCTTGAAACGAGTTGTATGAGTTGATTCTGTATATAATATATTTGTGTAATCTCTAAAAAATGGATCTTATTTATTCATTGAAACAAGAAAATAACATTCAATGTCAATATTTAATTCAAATATATCTTAAAGTCTTTCTGATCTATGCAACAGAAGACTAGAGTGAGCATTTTCCAATATTACTTGCATAGAATAATATTATTTGGAGGATTTATTTGACACCCTGTAGACTATTTGCTTTTTCTTATATTCCAGATTTCTACCACTTTAGTACCTTTAAACTGAAATCGTATCTGGGAAGGTGCCTGTTGACCTTAGATTGGTAACCTTAAGTTTATGCACCTTTGTTTTATCTGGATGTGTAACTTAGATATCAGACTGTTTTTCTTACACTATAACTGGGGTGTTTTTTTTTTTTTTTTTTTTTTTTTTTTTTTTTTTATAAAGATTAACGTTTAAGATTAAGAAGTTTATTTGATTCTTGGCCTGTGTTTTTTTTTATAGTATGGACATTTATATCAAATTAAGAACATACCAGCAGTACTAGATCTGTAGTAATTTTCGTGCGTAATTACTTTCATCCACAAAGCTATAGGTATGGTGAACAACAAAATATTTTTCTATATATCAATGTATTGATAAATAGCTTTATATAACTTATACTTGTTATATTTGGGAATGTCTGATGTAAGGTTGATGTAAAAAAGGGGAAGTCTTCAGCTTTGAAATTTAACGTTAAAAAAGAGAAAATCAACTTCATTACTGAAGTTTAATTTAAAAAAATATATTTATTCCACCTTTTTATATTGACTTATCATATTTTTTTTATATATTCAACCAAGTTTAATACAATCACTGTATATTTTCCAATTTAATCCTTTTCCAAGACTTTATAATTTTTTCATTAGAGTCAGGAACATAAACAGTACCAAATTTTCGACACAAGATGCGCATTTCGACAATTAATGTCTCAGGAATATGACAGTTGTTGTCCATTCGTTTTTTTATGTGATTTTTGTGATTTGATTTTGCCATGATTATGGACTTTCCGATTTGATTTTCCTCTGAGTTCAATATTTTTGTGATTTTAATTTTTTCAGTGATGCTCGAGGCGAAACTATTTGAAATTTCAAAGGTTAAAAAAATATGAAGAGCTATAAACCAAAAACGGAAAAAAAGTATAGCCAAAGAGCAGCAAGAAATCAAGATGTTTGCAATAGGGAGATATTTTTAAAAGGCCTAAGTAGATTACCGGTGTTTATTTTAAAGATCTTCAATATATGTTTAAGAAGTAAGACATTTGAGTGTTGTCAGGCTAAAGAAATTAAATCAAAGGATGAACATGAATTATTTCGTTTACAGGTGTTGCATTACTGTAAACCGGGAAGTTTTCGCGCCGTCTTTATTTCGCGTTTTATGAACAAAATCTAAATTCGTGTCGTTTTGAATTTGCGATTTCCATGTGGCCTATAAAAATATTTTCAAAAGGGATAAAAAAAAAAATGAATAGCTGTACATGCATAATAAATCAAGTGATAAAAGTTATCAAAAGTACCAGGATTATAATTTTATACGCCAGACGCGCGTTTCGTCTACATAATACTCATCAGTGACGCTCAGATCAAAATAGTTAAAAAAGCCAAATAAATACAAAGTTGAAGAGCATTGAGGACCCAAAATTCCAAAAAGTTGTGCCAAATACGACTAAGGTAATCTACTCCTGGGGTAAGAAAATCCTTAGTTTTTCGAAAAATTCAAAGTTTTGTAAACAGAAAATTTATAAAAATGACCATATAATTGATATTCATGTCAACACCGAAGTGCTTACTACTGGGCTGGTGATACCCTCGGGGACGAAACGTCCACCAGCAGTGGCATCGACCCAGTGGTGTAAATAGTTATCAAAAGTACCAGGATTATAATTTTATACGCCAGACGCGCGTTTCGTCTACATAAGACTCATCAGTGACGCTCAGATCAAAATAGTTAAAAAAGCCAAATAAATACAAAATTGAAGAGCATTGAGGACCCAAAATTCCAAAAAGTTGTGCCAAATACGACTAAGGTAATCTACTCCTGGGGTAAGAAAATCCTTAGTTTTTCGAAAAATTCAAAGTTTTGTAAACAGAAAATTTATAAAAATGACCATATAATTGATATTCATGTCAACACCGAAGTGCTGACTACTGGGCTGGTGATACCCTCGGGGACGAAACGTCCACCAGCAGTGGCATCGACCCAGTGGTGTAAATAGTTATCAATGGTACTAGGATTATAATTTTATACGCCAGACGCGCGTTTCGTCTACATAAGACTCATCAGTGACGCTCAGATCAAAATAGTTAAAAAAGCCAAATAAATACAAAGTTGAAGAGCATTGAGGACCCAAAATTCCAAAAAGTTGTGCCAAATAAAATCGATCAGAAATCTTTCGTTTTCGGTTTATCAAGGTTAAAAGAGATTAAAAGTTGTGTCTTGTCTGCTTGTAAAAACTCATACACAATTGAAAAGAAGACATAATTAAGAGTGAAATAAAAACTGTCAGGATTATTGTTGATTAATTGATCTTTGATCTGATTAATCTGCGTAGCAGATTCAACGAGGTATTACCTTTTTTACTGATTGACAGATGTCATTAACATATTTGTAATGAGTGCTGTTTATGTAACAATATCGGTAGTGCTCGCTTGCGTGTGATGTCTTCAATGCTAATGAGATTAACTTGAGAGTTAAAATAATGATTTCTTAAATTGCTTTTCATTTAGAAATACAGTTATAATTTTAAGTTATAAGAAATACAGTTTCTCGATCTGTCGTCAGTAAAATTCGTGTTTACAGTGGTCCCCACATATCATATTCATATACGCATACATTTATGGTATTCATCTTATGAATACAGTTTCCTTGAAATTTTCGCTGTCGTTTTATTTTCGCGTTTCAAGTCTTACGGCGAAAATAGCGAAAATTAAACTGCCGCAAAGATTTCCCTGTTTACAGTAACTAGAACATGGTAACAATGACAAATTGTTTGAAGGTTCTACTATATCAGTCTCCGCTTCTTGTTGAAATACTAATTCAGTATTTGTATGGTATAGGTTTCACCTGTAGAAATGATATACTATATACCAGTTCATTGATTGTTGTTGCAAAACAAACAAAAAAATTTGTAAAGAACCACACATAGTTTGATAACACATACAAAAAATTAGAACTGTATGAAATGCTGCATCTATCTGGAGTAGGATCGTGGTATAGAGGTTTTATGAGTTGCTACTGTACAAACTGTAACCCGAACTGAGAGCCGTCATTGAACTTTTGATTTTTTTATATATGCCCTTATGTCAGAGAGAGATGAAAGATACCAGAGGGACAATCAAACTCATTTATCGAAAATGAACTGACAAAGCTATGGCTAAAAAAGAAAAAGACCAACCAATAAATAATAGTACATTGGAAACATCATAGCAAAATAAAGACTAAGCAACACGAAATCCACAAAAAACTGGGGGTGATATCAGGTGCTCGAGATCCTGCTCCGTATGTGGCACCCATCGTGTTGCTCATGTTAATTAAAATCCGATAAATTGTCTTACTCGGTAGGTCACATTCGTGAAAAGCGGAAGGAATTGTAGTTACGACATAAGGAACAGATTAGATATCATCTGTGAAACAGTTATTCCATAACGGTCAACCAACTCGTAATGGCCTTCGATAGGAAATACAAGCCAGTGAATATCGTATCAATTGGGAGATATGTACTCCGTATGCAGGCGCTGCTGGAATGTTGCTACATAGAAATGGGAAGCTCAACCGACCCTCATTCAGTCATTGTCCATTTCTAGATATAAGTCAAAATATGAGGCAGACCTAACTACATCTGTTTGTATCCTTTATCTCTAGTTCGATTTGATAGATGCGTTCAACATAGTCACCAAATTTTGAACTATTTAGTGAGAGAACATCATCTATATATACTTCCTACGAAGTTCCTGAATGAAGTAGCTTCATAATAATAGAGGAACAAGTCGATAAGAAGAGGGACACAACTGGTTCCCATTGGAATGCCGACATTCTGTTGAAAAACACGTCCTTCAAACGTAAGAAGTATGTTGTCAATTAAGAAATCAACCATCTTGATGATGTAAGTTTCAGAGAATTTTTTGTTTGAATCAGAGTGATTTTTTTTCAAAGTAGGACTTATCTATACCTAACACAAGATACTTGTATCTACGTTGGTCATTCTTTTTCATGAAACGATTTGTCTTTAAGTTTGGAATGGGGAATACTTGTGCAAAGTGTAGACAACTTAAATATTTTAATACTATTGCAAGATGAAAGAGTCTAAGATTGTATCATGCATCGGGTAATAAAGTTATACAAATTTGCAATTGTAATGCATAATAATGCATTACATTTTCCCCAGTATTTGCATGTAATGTGTAATGCAGCAATTGTTCCATTACATTTAATTGTAACTTTATGCATTACATTGAGAAAAAGTTGTGCAATTTTATGCCTAACATTGCATTACATTGCATAATGCCATTACTTTTTTCACATGCTATATATCTTTCACAGTTTGTTGGAGATTTAGCTGAAGTAGAATTGTAGAAAGAAGAACATTACTGTAAAAGTGTTTAAGTGTTGTGAAAACATCAATGGATACCTCGTCATGTTTAAATAACAGAAAACTGACCATTGTCATAATACACCAATTAGTTTGTTTTTCCAATCAATCTTTTTACCATTTTGACACTTGGTCATAAAGTAAGGTCTTCGTTAATTATTTAATTAGGAAAGACATTCTCATTAATATCTTTGTTTTGAATTGTTCTTGGCCAAATGATTTAAAACTTTTTCATTTGCTTCAAGCAAAATCGAAATCAATCACAATTAAACTGTGTAACTATCTGAAATATGCTTGGAAAATTAGATCATGTATTGTGAACTAATTGTATCTTTATTATATTATGTATATTGTTCTGCATAGCATGTTATTTATGCTTTCGCAAATAAAACAATCATTCATTCAATAAATACACTCAACATAGGTAACAGGATTAAATTTGGTAATTACGTCAGACGCGCGTTTTGTCTACAAAAGACTCACCAGTGACGCTCGAATCCAAAAGATTAAAAGGCCAAATAAAGTACTTTTAGGAATTTTTGGTCCTCAATGCTCTTCAGACTTCGTACTTTATTTGGCCTTTTAAACTTTGTTTTATTCGAGCGTCCCTGATGAGTCTTTTGTAGATGAGACGCGCGTCTGGCGTAATATAAAATTTCAATACTGGTATCTATGATGAGTTTATTTACAACCACTGTGTCGATGCCACTGTTGGTGGAGTTGTAATTACCAGAGGGTATCACCAGCCAATTAGTCAGCACTTTTGTGTTGACTGGAGTTATCTTTGATATGTTTATAATTATAAATCAACTGATAACAAAACTTTGAATTTTTTAAATACTGAGGATTTTTTACCTCAGGAATAGATTACCTAAGCTGTATTTGGCAAAACTTTTAGGAATTTTGGGTCCTCAATGCTCTTCCACTTCGTACTTTATTTGGCTTTTTTAACATTTTGTTTTATTCGAGCGTCACTGATGAGTCTTTTGTACACGAAACGCGCGTCTGGTCCGAGACCACAATTATTTCGTACTGGACCAAATCACTACTTTCCTTTAAAATTCTGGACCCAAATTGTTTTACAGTGTAATTTCACCCCCCCCCCCCTACTTGCCATTTGAGGCATAAAACATGGAGAAATGAATTTGGAAGGGGTATAAAAAATATTGGCAAGTAACCAACTGTCAACACTAGGTACTATATTTGTGGACAACGAAATCAAGGGACGACAATTGTGGTCTCGGACCTAATCTGGCGTAAATATAAAATTTTAATCCTGGTGCATTTCTTTTAGAACATAACTGAAAATTTAAAAAATCCCACCTGCGCTTTCTCGATGGAATTTTTACAGGGTGTTCTTCTACTTTTAGGACAAATTATATCAAAATTATAGAAAACTTCATCGGCTCTAACTCAAAATATGGACAATTTTATGTTTAGGGCGTCTTGAAATCTTTTGACAGCTACCGAAGAGCTAGTTTTTAACCTTTTTCAACGGTGATGAATAAGAGATTGTAAAAGGAAAGCGTAACATATCATAGATATCATTTTCGTAAATTATATGTAACGACTGATCATGAAATGATGTGACTACCATTCTACAAAAGAACTAATTGAAATAAAAATGATAATCATGTTATACAGATGAAAGCATAAAAATATGAAATAAAAAATGTATCAATATTGACCTTTATTAACCAACTATAAAGTACATTATTGCCAAAAATGACTGTTTATTAAAAATCCTAACTGGGCTTAATACAGACAAACTGGGCATTTATACAGGGCCATTACAGAAAAACAGGGCCATTACAGAAAAACCCGGCCATTACGGAAAAAACAGGGCCATTACAGAAAAACAGTGTTTATATCAAATATAATAAATTTAACATGGCCGCTGATTTTCAAATATAGGGATCACTGTTCATCCTATTTTTCAACACATAACTTCTGTCAACTTAATATCTTGGATATTTGGTATATTAAAAGCATTATTATGGTGAAGTACAAATTATTTTTTTCAAACTGTCAATAAAACGGAGTAGAGAGTACATCAAGTTGGCAGCAACACATACACTTTTGCTACACTTTTGCTCAGTTGGTTAATAAATGTATTAAGAAATGGGTGTTTTTGTAATGGCTCTGTTATATGTCCTCGGTCAGGAATAATGGCCTCAGATGTCTGTATTAGCCCTCGGCGTTGCCTCGGGCCATTACAGACTTCCTCAACCATTATTACAGACCTTGGACATATAACAGTGCCATTATAAAAACACCAATTCATTAATACTATAATCTTATAGTAACATATTCAATCGGGTCTTGCATGCCCATACTGTCAGACCATCCATATATAATTTCTTCTCCTTCGTGACATGTTCCCAGGTCAAACACTCGTTCAAGCCAAAAGAATCTTTGCCATACCAATAAGCAACGAATCAGAACTAAATGTTGTTTACTAATAATTTAAAGATGGTTTGAAATTCGGCTGAAACTTATAGCTTCACACTGTTTTGTGAATCAACTACGAGCAAGGATTCAATTTTTATACGCTCTTTATTAACTGGATATTTTATTTCAATATGATAATAAACGAGGCTTTAACGAGTTTGTTATTATCAATATTGAAATAAGATAAAGGGTTGTAAAACCTATTTTTGATATGACAACAAGAACATGATGGTTACATACTTTAGATTGATAATACATTCATATACAATTCCGTTAACGGTACTGTGAATATTGTGTTAGGGACCGTGAAATTTTCAAGTTTCCTAACACCATTGAAATGAATCAATTTTGTAGAAAAAAAAATTTACAGGTAAAACATTAGGGAAATTGTGCATCAATAGTTTACATCTAATGATTATCAAAGATAATTTGAATAGTTTTAATTTGAAAGGTCAATTCCTGTCCTTTACTTCTTGATTTTCTGTAATTTCTGTTTGTTCTGATTAAACCGTCTTTTATAATGTAAGCTGTTGCACGTTGAGTGAAGTATGTCTCCCGTGAAAAAAAGTAACGATCTTTTTGCAGTGATTCTTCAAATTATATGAAACATTTAAAGTAATATGATATATAATCATTGCTGTAATTAAAAAAAAGACAATATTTATTAGATGATTTTGTATTATGAAAATTAAGTAATATGATATAACGATCTATGGTCTTTAATTGGCAGAAACTCTCTATTCGTCTGATGTTTCACTGCCTTTCATCAAATGTTTTATTGTCTTAAATTCTTTGAATGATCATTTTAACAAAACAAACATTTTTATTTCTTATCTGGTCGCAAGGCTACGTGAGAATATATCAGACTATAGTACAATTCTGATAATGTTTTATGATTTGAAAAGACATGAGACTATACCACAAAAAGCATTATACTGTATTTGGAAAATAAATGATAAAATATGAAAATGAAATGAATTAATCATGATGCCAATTTCAATACTCAAAAACATTCTGCTAGTACGAAAATGAGTGACCATTTTGTTTTAATGTTAAGAAAAAAAAGAACATTTGAAAACAAAACTTGACAAAAAAATGGAAAGTTCCAGCTTCCAAATTGTGAAAATTGAAGCATTTTGTCAACTGTAAACAATTATCTGATCGGTCAGGGAGAATTTTCGAAAAATAAATAAAAATATTAAAAATTATGTCGATGAAATCTTTTCACAAGTTGAAAATCAATAACCCTCGAGAATAAAAACACATACATTGATTTTGTTTTTAAAGTTATGCTTACAAATGATCCACAGGAAAGTATGTCGTCGCTTGCTTTCAGAAAGAAAGAAAAGAAGGAGTGTCAGAAAACGATGTAACCGTTCGATTTTTTTTTTAAAGTACATTTCATGTATAAAATAACTTGTATGCACCATGATGAAGATACATGTGACTTATTAGAAAGGTATTGCACTGACCCAAACACTTCATTTCTTAGTTAAGTGGATTCTTAATGTTATCATATTAACATATAGTGTAAAGATATAAAAAATAATGTGCAGCGAGCCAAATAATAAATTGTTCAAGTCCATATAAGTCAGTCATAGATTTGACACTCCCTGTTAGTTCACTGTTATTTCAATTTTGAGTGTTCACATTTGTTACACATTCTTAGCATATGCGTTAAGTGACACATTTCCAGCTTATGTTTAAAATAAGGTCGCCTGAATACGAAATCGAACGAGACTGAATTGTTGACTTGAAAGCTTGTATTGACCAAATTAAACAAAACCAACTGCTTATAGCGAGATGATATTTCAATATTCCGCTTTTGTTAATGTTGAAACAAAAATGATAATAGTATAATTTTCTGTAACTAATAAATACCCTTTATGGTTTTGAATAAGTACAAGTGTTTTCCCCTATATTTTCCCCTAGTGGTAGATGTATAAAATCGAAATAATTGTGTACTCGTTATAAAACATTTTTAACGAAGCCTCGTGTTTTCTTTCTGGTTCTAAAGCTCGTCCAATTAAGTCTCTTAACGACTGTGAGGTGAAAAAAAAGGATTTAATAACAATACAAACACATAATCAATTGCTTCAATCCACGTCATTCATGTCATTAGACTCCGTTGAATAGTTATATCATTAGCAATCATATTAAACCTCCATATCCGTAATGTAGGTAAAGGATTCTAATCATTTGTTGAACGATTGTTATCACATTTTGTTATACTATATGTTATGATATATTCCCGATACTCGTCACTTTCTGTTTTATATGTGAACAACTAATCATGTTGGTAACTTTGAATACTTCAGAAAACAGTTCTTGGATCTTTCCTTACAATGATATTTCTGTTATTAACTGGATAAATTTTCCATTTTCAATAATTTCATTGTTAGAAAACGTCGCTACTTTCTGTATCTTCATAAAAACCAAAGAACTCTATGGCAGTTTGTATTATAGATTTGTATTCACTATAAGCGGTCTTCATGCAATATTGGTAGCAACCTTTGCTTCGGATTTCATAACAGCTTTGGCCAAAACAAATGGATCAAAATATCACTGTATTATACTTGACACTATTGCAGCCTTCACATACGCTGCTTCGTCGTTCCAACTTGCAGTAATAGCCGCCGATAGATTTCAAGCCTCGTTTCCAATGACCACAAGTTTATTACAGAAACGTCGTGTGATAATGGGATATTTTGTGTTAACCTTTGATATAGGCCTTGTGATAAGTGTATGTTCGTCAGCCGTTTACTTTGGAAACACGGATAATAAAAACTGTCTTGTAACGAGCATTCAAATATCTTTCGCACAACTACAAGGAGTATGGACACTTTCGTGTATATTCATTGTGGCAATTCCATTTTGTTTTGCTACACTTTATAGGATAAAAAAGACTCTAAAAACAATTGGATTGGAGACTAATGTTTTAAACGTTCGACCACTCAACGGGTTGTCATGTCCTGCAACTTCTGTTCAGCGTGCTTCCAAGAAAAAATTACAGGCATACAAGGCGATATGTCTTCTTGTTTCTGTTCACGTTGGTTCACATCTTCCATTGTTTATTTTCATGCTTATCACTGGTGGCAGACCAGACTACTTTGAAACATTATATCAGATCAGTTGGACAACAATATTAATTCAGACAATTTTAGACCCGGTTATAATTTTCTACACTAGTCATCTTTTTAGGCAACAGGTATGTTGCTGTTAAAAAAAGAAGACACATGCAAGGAAAGAAGACTTGGAAAATATTGACTTATTCATGTAGTCAGTAAGGCTATTTATTTTATATTTGTTATTATGGTACCATTATGTACGCAATTGTTGATATTAAATATTCAGTTTGTAATAACCCAATCTGTTTCTAAATCCCCAGTCACACTGTCATGTTTAACTACGTTTTAAAATGCTACGTTTTAACTACATTTTGAATAAAAAATGTTCCGTTATTTTGAAAGGCAGGTTTTACTTGGTTTGTGCAACGTTCTTATCACGTTTTTCTACGTATTAGTCCGTGAAGCTCCATGTTTACACCACGCATTGATACGTTTCGATACGTAGTTAGCACGTTTTGTTCCGTTCCGCTAAGCGTTGAAACGTATTTATTAGTTTTCTACCACGTTTTAATTTTCGTTTGTTTTTAAATTCTCAAAACAAACGGAGCAGGTCCCGTTTTGAACAGAGGGTCACTACGTTTCGATATGCTTCGTTACGTATTTTCCCGTTTCGTCACCCTTTCAAAACGTAGTAAAACGTAGCTCTTGAAACGTGACAGTGGGACTTGGGCTTTAGAAAATCCCTTTTGAATAAACTGCTTAGTTTCATTGTTGTCTTTTTTTTTAGCAGTTGAGTCTTTGTATTACATTAACCTAAATTATCGTTTGACATTTTCTCTGTAGACGGTGACTAGTTTGTCATTATTGATAATTGTTTATTCAAACAATTTGTTTGAATTTTGGATTGAATTTTTTGAAACTGATATGTTGCTGTGATTTTGATATAAATCGAATACAATACAAATACACAACATCTACTGATTGTTAAGCATAAATTCAAGGGCATGCGATACAGTTTTGATCCCATCGTGATTTATTACAAAAATTACTTTTCATCTGTTCAATTCAAATATGTAATAAAATATATGTCTATTATTGCTTTTAAAGATCAATAGTTTTTGGACATTCGATATGGGGGCTCCGTGTACTCGATTTCGAGCAAATATAAGTGTAGCGCCGACCGTTTATTAAGTTTACCAATTTCAAAGCAATGAATGAAAAACTGGTGTAAAATATATTCCGTTTATTATAACAGAAATAAATGTGAAATGTATTGCAATTTACAATAAATAGTATTTAAATATTCTCTACGTATTCAATTACCTATAAAATAACTAATCTGTGAAGTTATATCTGAAGTTCGTTTCTAAAAACAGCTGATCCTTGGCAATCTAAATTTGAAACTGACTATAGTCGACATAGTTTACAAAGTGAATACACAAAAATAGATATTCCCTACTACCGGTTAACGGTTACAATGTAAACATGAACGCTGTGTAGCAAAAGACTACAATTATGAAAGATTATCGTTATAAATGAATGTGTAAAAGGTATAATTCCATACAACTTTAACATATATAAATGATTTGTTATGCAGTTCCTATGAAAATTACTCCGCATAACATCTCAGTCGCGAATGACAACCTAAAATGTGCTACGAACTCCCGGTAAAATCATTGCCAAAATATTGCGGGAATTATGAAATATAAAAATGAACTACACAAACTATTTGCATTAAACAACGTAATAACTACTCTCACGAAAGTAAATTAAGTTAATTAGCTTTGGCACAACACTGCCTCCCGTCAAATGAAGAATTCTGTCCGCAGAATTAAAAATGAACAATTTAATATTAATCAAGCTTTTGAAAAAGTTATTCATGAATTCAATCAATATTACCACTAACCAAAAAGGAATCATTAAGAATGAAAAATTTAATTAACCTCTTCCTTAACAATTTTAAGAAACTTTTCTTATTCATACAAATATACAAATATATACATGCGCAATAAAACAATATTCAATATTTAACAACAATGTTTATGAAAATCAAATGTTTATCTGAAGTTAAGTTTTCTTTTTATTGGAAGTGTCACTACACTCCCAATTTTCTTTGTGCAAATGTTTTCATTTTCTATATTCATTTCCGCTGACTTTCTTTCTTAAGCTCTTTGTTTTCTCTTTTCCAGTCTTTGTATAAAATTTCCGAATCTAAGGCATTCAAATTTGTGTCTTTCCTCCAATTCTTTAATTTGCTTCTTGTGGGTTTCTTCCATACTTCTGTTATCTTCCCTGTGTTTTTCCTCCATTTCTTTTATTTTGTTTTTAAGTCCCTCAATTTGTACATCTCTTTCATCTACCTCTACTTCCATAATGGCAACTTCTTCCTCACCGATGGCGATTTCCTGATCATAATCCGGGATGAATTCTTCCTCTTTAATTTCTGATTTTTGTGTTGAAGGTGTAATTAGTGTTGTTTTAATAAAAATGTCACTTCCAATCTTTACATTGTATGGGTTTGTGGACTTATGAAAAGTATGTACAGCAGAATCCTCTCTGAGAGGATTTCCTGCCATGGCATTAGCATGGTTTTTCCATTTTCCCTCAGTTAGTGCCTTAAAGTTGCAGATATTACATAAAAATGGTATTTGGTTATTTGGAGTATGCCTAAACATAAAATGTTGCACATTTTAAATATTCTACATTTTAAAAATTGGTTTTAAAATTTACACATTTTAAATATTCTACTAGTAACTTGCTTTTGCCCAAATTGGCATGTTTTCATTACAGGGTTTTAATCGATCATGGTGAACTACCTCAGTGCGGAATTCACCGCGAATCTCATAAACAACGGGGCTGAGAATTTTCGTTATTACAAAAGGACCAAGCCATGGAGAGCGAAACTTTTTATTTACGGTTTTGTCAAATTTATATACCAAGGCCCCTAACTCATATATATTGTCAGTCAATCGTGTGTCATGGTCACGTTTTTGTCTTTCTGCATTGGTTTTTAGATTTTATCTCGCAATCTCATAGACGTTTTGAAAATGAGATTTTATTGTTGAAATGTAATCTTCGTTGTTCTGTGTTCTGTTGTCATGACTTTGAACATCAGGTTCAGAGGGATATTGACCTCTCTACCTAACATCATGTAGTTTGGTGAAAACCCTGTATCCGGATGAGGGGTACTTCTGTAAGCAGCTAGCAGGAGATTAATGTATTCATCCCAATTTGTTACGTTCTTGTTGACAAAGGTCTTGATCATACCACCAAGAGTCTTGTTAAACCTTTCTATTAAACCATTTGATGACGGATGATATGCAGTTGTTCTGGTTTTGTTAATTTGAAATAAATTACAAACAGATTTGAATAGGTCACTTTCGAAGTTCTTTCCTTGGTCTGTATGTAGTTCTAGTGGTATGCCAAACCTAGCAATAAATTCCATCACTAGTTTCTGTGCTACCAGGTCAGCATGCTGATGTGGTATAGGGTAGGCTTCCATCCATCTGGTAAAATAATCGCCTATAACCAGTATAAATTTATTCTTCTTCTTGGTTAATTATATGTCAGTGGACCAATGATGTATATGCCAATTATGTCTAATGGGTAACCCACTCTATAGTCCATCAAAGGTGCTTTTGGTTTTTTCCCTTTCCTTTTATTTTGTTGCATATGGTACAATTCTGTATATGTTCTGTCATATCCTGACTCATCTTGTACCAGGTAAAAACTGTCTTAATTTTCTCTATGGTTTTCTTAACTCCCATGTGTCCAGAATAAGGGGTGTCATGGCTCAAGATCAATATATCCTTCTTTAATATTTGTGGAACAATCAACTGTAAATGATTTAATTTACTCTTAGCATTTATCCATTTCTGATAAACAATACCATCTATCAATTCAATATTTTCCCAGTTTAACCAATATCTCCTTGTGGCTGGGCTTAAACTAGCACACAATTCTCTTTCTGGTATTTTTCCTTCTTTTTTCCATTGGTGTAAGTATTTAAGATCTTGGTCGTCTTTTTGGAACGCCTGCATTTCTTTAACTGAATATTTGGCCAACCAATCTGGGTGTTCTTGAGACCTTGTTATCACAGCTCTTACTGTGACTTTATAATTCAGTTCCTTTACATCATCTACTTCAGTCTTGAAACTTTTCCATTACTCATTTATCTGTTCACAGGCTTTACAGGTGTCTTCAGAACTGTTTATAGAATGATTACATACTGGAACATCATGTTCTTGTCTAGATAATGCATCAGCATTTTGGTGTTTTAAGCCTGGACGGTGTTGTATCTCAAAATCATACTGTGAAAGGGTTTCAATCCATCTGGCTAGTTACCCTTGTGGGTCTTTGAATCCAAATAACCATTTCAGAGACCCATGGTCCGTTCTGACGATAAACTTTCTGCCAAGTAAATAGTGTCTGAATTGGTTGACAAATGTTACCATGGCTAAGAGTTCTCTTCTTGTGACGCTGTATCTTTGTTGAGTCTTATCTAATTTCTTTGAGGCATATGCGATCACTTTTTCCTTCCCGTCTTGTACTTGGTGAAGCACTGCACCAATACCAATGTTGGAGGCATCTGTGTCAAGGACAAATTTTCCATCTGGATGTGGGTATGCTAATACTGGACTGGTACAAAGGGCTGTTTTTAAATTATCATAACTTTTCTGAGCCGTTTCTGTCCATTCAAAAGTGACATCTTTTCTAGTCAAAGGACTTAATGGAGCAGCTATCTCACTGAAACCTTTAATAAATTGCCTGTAATAGTTGCAAAGGCCCAGGAACTTCTGTACTTCTTTCATTGATGTTGGTACCTTCCAGTTCTTTACACTCTCGATAAGCTTAGTGTTTGGTTTTATGCCATCTTTTCCTACAATATGTCCAAGATACAGTGTCTCGCTCTTCATCAGGTTACATTTGGATGGTTTTAGTTTCAAACCAGCCTTGATGAGTCGTTGAAATACCTCGTCTAGTCTGGACAAATGCTCTTCATAGTCTGAACTGAAGATGATAATATCGTCAAGATATATTAGAAGGGTCTTCCACTGTAATCCTCTGAAGATAAGCTCCATACATCTCTGGAACGTGCTTGGTGCGTTACACAAACCAAATGGCATTTTACAGTATTCGTACAATCCATATTTTGTGATGAACGCTGTTTTTGGCTGATCTTTTTCTTCTAACTGTAACTGCCAATAACCACTCTGAAGATCAAGGCAACTAAATAGAGATGCAGAGGCCAGACAATCCAGACACATATCTATCCTAGGTAACGGATAGGCATCCTTAATGGTCAAATCATTCAGTTTCCTGAAATCTAAGCACCACCTAACAGTGTTGTCTTTCTTCCGAACAAGTACGACATTGGAAGCCCATGCTGATTTAGATGGATGGATTATCCCCTGTACCAATTGTTCATCTAGGTTCTTCTTATCTTCATTGTCAAATGCTGCTGGTGTTCTTCTTAGTGGTTGTCTTATAGGAGCAGCCCCAGCTGTATCAATTCTATGTTTGACTAGGAAACATGTTCCCAAATCTGTTCTTGAAGAGGCAAAAGCCATACTGTTCGTCTGTAAAACTTCAGCTAGTTTTTCTTTTATGCTTTCACTCTCTATGGCTTTACTGCTTCTTTCATAAAGATTTTTGAGGTGTTCTGGTAGCAGTTGATTTTCGGCCTTTTTCTTCTGTTTACCATTCAGCTCATTGATTTTACAAATCTTTATCTCTGATTCCCACTTTTCTGGTATATTTGCCTTTTCTATAGTCTCAGACAATGTGAAGTTTTCTTTGGATAACTCATGTGTTTTACACATCTTAGACTGTTTGCTTGTCAAAGTTTCGACTCTGTCATTCTCAAGTTCAAACATGTTTTCTATGTAATCAACAGGATGAAGTTCACCAAGAAGATAGTTTTTCTTCAAACGTATTGGTTCTGAATCTAAATTTATCAGTCTAACTGGAATATTTTTCATGAAGGGGTCAACTAAAGTCTGTGCCACCATAAATTTCCTGCTGTCTTTTATAACAGGCTGTATCATGGAATACCGGGTATCTAACAACTCTTGATTTTGACCGCAACCATAAAGAATAACTTCTGAAGATGGTGGAATGGTGAAATTCGAATCCAAGACTACTCTCGCAATTAAGTCCGACTTGAGTTTTACTTCACATTTTATCCATTTTCCATTCAACTGGATTCCTTTTCTAGAGTTAACTGTAATATCCATTTCATCAAGGACATCGCAGCCTAACAATAAATCATCACATAGGTGCTACATATACATCCCAGACAAACTGTGAGTCTCCAAGTGTTAACGTCACTGCTGCTACCCCTTTGGTTCCCATTTGCTTCCCTGCTTCGGCAACAACTAGGTTTTTCAGTGCTGGTTTTAACTTTGATCTGTTTGTTTTTGGAAGGCGGAAAAATATCTCTTCATTTAACACAGTAACTTCTGCCCCAGTATCAATTACAGCCTTGATTTTCTGATTGCTGACCTCCATTGGTACCTTTATACTGGCTGCTGTTATGCGATCAATCACAATTTCATCTTTAGTGTTCAATATCACATCTACATCAGCACCTGTATTCTGACCATTTTCATCATGTGAAGAAAGACCTTGGTCCTTTTGCACAGACTCAGCAACAAAATCTTGCTCTTGATTACCACTAGCAAATTTTAACATTTCCTCCTTCTTCTCTCTAAGCAACAAACATTGCAGTATCCTTTCTATTGGATCATCACTTGTCTGGTTTATCTTTACTACTTCTGTCTTACTTTTACTATTGTGGGCTGACACTTGGCCGTCAGTTTCAGCCCTCTTTAGTTTAAATCTTCCTCTTTGTCTTGATTTTGTCCTTGGTTCTGCCTCGGTTTTGGACAGTATCTCGCAAAATGTCCTTCTTCTTGGCAATTATAACATCTGTTGTTATTATGTTTCTGTGTCTAGAAACGGTCTTTATTCTGTCATTTTGATCTTGGATCAAAGTTTCTCTGATTTTGTTTATGATAATTAAAATTCTTTGGTGCTTGTTGGGTGTTCAACTTGGCATCCATAATACTCTCAACAGACTTGGTAACCTCAGTAGTTATGCTATCTGTAATGTCCCTCCCAAACTGATTCAGCCTCTCTTCAGTCACAAAACGTTTCCCGCCAATTCTTCGTACATCTAACTCTTCAGTTGTACTGTAATTGACATCTCTGTCCTCTGTTTCTACTTCTATTTGTCTTATTTGATTTTTCCCCTTTATACCATTTTTACAGGTTGTATGCCATGCGACAAGGTTGATAGTCTCCTCCATTGTTTTTGGTCTTTTCGTCAGAACATCATATGCTACGCTTTGATCTGGCAACCCATTTAACATATGTTCTATGGCAATGCTATTGAACAATTGTTGATTCATTCCTGGATATGCTTTTTTCACAATTGTCTGTATACGTGCTGCATACTCATTGGTTGATTCTTTGTAACCTTTTCTGACTGTCTGCAATTCCTTTCTGTATTTTTCTGGCAAATTATTGTCACCAAAACGACTTTCCATTTCTCTGGACAGGAGTCTAAATGAACTTCTGGTGTCATAAGGCAGCTCTGCAGCAAAATTTGTAGCCTCATCTTTTAGGATTAGCAATATTTCTTCAGCCTGGCGCCTTGGATCCCAGTTGTTTCTGTCTGCAATGATTTCAAATTGCATAAGAAATGTGCTCCAATCTTCTTTGCCGTTGTAAAAGGGCAATCTTGATCGATATCCATCCTGCGTGCTCGACATTGACTCTGTTCTGCCTCTTGTTTCTCTACTTGGTATTCCTTGATCTGTTTGACTGTTTTGCCATAGGAAATCTCTTTCTCTTTCAACTTCTATTATCTTCTCCCTCAGTCTTGCCATTTCTATCTGATTAGTATCCATGGTGTTACTAGGTGGGTAGATATGTGTGTCGCTGCGTGGTACCATTCTTGGTGGAGTAACAGTCTGGTCATAAGTCATGTCAATACTTGCTTTATTTTGAGTGTTCAGTACACTTCGAGGAATGTTCATTGCACTTGGGGCGCAGTGGTATGGATAATTTGTGCTCACTGCACTATTTGATTGTGGAAAAGTGTTCTGTACACTTTGATTAGACAAATTTGTGCTCAGTGCACTATAATCTGACAGGTAAGTGCTCGGTGCACTTTGAACAGGGGCAATTGTGCTCAGTGCACTATTTGATTGTGAAAAAGTGTTCTGTACACTTTGATTAGACAAATTTGTGCTCAGTGCACTATAATTTGACATGTTAGTGCTAGGTGCACTTTGAACAGAGGCATGTGTGCTCTGTGCACCATACGGAAAACTATAAGTACTTTGAATAGGTGGACTAGTTGTATATGTATGTGAACTTTGACTATTTATTGAAACACTGCCTAATGAATTACTACTACCCATATTTAATGAAGATGGACCAGCTTGAACTGTGGATGTATGTAAGCTTGGCGTCATACTAGAATTTCCCTCAATACTTGAAAATATCGGCAATGGTAGCCCTCTATTCCGTAAATTCATACTGACTTTGGGCAAAAGCAAGGTTTATATCTTATAATATACTGTGTGTAATGCTTTAATAAATCTGTGCTCTACAGAGGATTGTTTATCTTGCCCAAGTTTGTTGTTTGTTTTGTTTGTTTGTTGTTGTTTTGTGTTGTTTTTTTGTACTGCTGAGTATCAGTTACTCTTAATTATGAAAATGTTTATTACACTTTAAGATATCAGAAATCTTTCTAGTGTTTACCTTTAAGGGTTTTTTTTTTAATTGAAAAACGATACACCTTTGAGTGTCAGTCACTCTTTAGTGCTCACTTATTTATACTCAAATAATACACCTTTGAGTGTCAGTCACTCTTTAGTGTTCACTAAATAATACTTAAATAATACACCTTTGAGTGTCAGTAACGCTTTAGTGTTCACTAAATAATACTTAAATAATACACCTTTGAGTGTCAGTCACTCTTTAGTGTTCACTAAATAATACTTAAATAATACACCTTTGAGTGTCAGTCACTCTTTAGTGCTCACTAAAAATACTTAAATATTACACCTTTGAGTGTCAGTCACTCTTTAGTGTTCACTAAAATATATATATATTTTTTTTTAAATAACACTTTAAGTCTCAAATTAACTTTTAGTTTTTTCTTTATTTATACTTTTAAAAATTATCTTTATTTATTTTTCTCCCCCGTTTTGTTAAAACTCTTTGTGTATCAAGTTACACTTTGAGTATTGATAATTTTTAATTCAAAAGAATATCAGTGGCAATTTAATAAAAATTAAATTCGTTCACCGCTGTCACCAATTGTAGCGCCGACCGTTTATTAAGTTATTAAGTGAATACACAAAAATAGATATTCCCTACTTCCGGTTAACGGTTACAATGTAAACATGAACTACAACTATAATCCAGCCTCTCAGATTGACATCATATTGTGTTGTCTATCAACAACAACTATAATCCAGCCTTTCAGATTGACATCATATTGTGTTGTCTATCAACAACAACTATAATCCAGCCTCTCAGATTGACATCATATTGTGTTGTCTATCAACAACAACTATAATCCAGCCTTTCAGATGGACATCATATTGTGTTGTCTATCAACAACAACTATAATCCAGCCTTTCAGATGGACATCATATTTTGTTGTCTATCAACAACAACTATAATCCAGTCTTTCAGATGGACATCATATTGTGTTGTCTACCAACTACAACTATAATCCAGCCTCTCAGATTGACATCATATTGTGTTGTCTATCAACAACAACTATAATCCAGCCTTTCAGATTGACATCATATTGTGTTGTCTATCAACAACAACTATAATCCAGCCTCTCAGATTGACATCATATTGTGTTGTCTATCAACAACAACTATAATCCAGCCTTTCAGATGGACATCATATTGTGTTGTCTATCAACAACAACTATAATCCAGCCTTTCAGATGGACATCATATTTTGTTGTCTATCAACAACAACTATAATCCAGTCTTTCAGATGGACATCATATTGTGTTGTCTACCAACTACAACTATAATCCAGCCTCTCAGATTGACATCATAATGTGTTGTTTATCAACAACAACTATAATCCAGCCTTTCAGATGGACATCATATTGTGTTGTCTACCAACTACAACTATAATCCAGCCTCTCAGATTGACATCATATTGTGTTGTCTATCAACAACAACTATAATCCAGCCTTTCAGATGGACATCATATTGTGTTGTCTACCAACTACAACTATAATCCAGCCTCTCAGATTGACATCATATTGAGTTGTCTTCCAACTACAACTATAATCCAGCCTCTCAGATTGACATCATATTGAGTTGTCTAACAACTACAACTATAATCCAGCCACTCAGATTGACATCATATTGTGTTGTCTATCAACAACAACTATAATCCAGCCTTTCAGATGGACATCATATTATTGACATCATATTGAGTTGTCTACCAACTACAACTATAATCCAGCCTCTCAGATTGACATCATATTGTGTTGTCTATCAACAACAACTATAATCCAGCCTTTCAGATTGACATCATATTGTGTTGTCTATCAACAACAACTATAATCCAGCCTTTCAGATGGACATCATATTGTGTTGTCTATCAACAACAACTAAAATCCAGCCTTTCAGATGGACATCATATTGTGTTGTCTATCAACAACAACTATAATCCAGCCTTTCAGATGGACATGATATTGTGATGTCTAACAACTACAACTATAATCCGGCCTCTCAGATTGACATCATATTGAGTTGTCTACAAACTACAACTATAATCCAGCCTCTCAGATTGACATCATATTGTGTTGTCTATCAACAACAACTATAATCCAGCCTTTCAGATTGACATCATATTGTGTTGTCTATCAAGAACAACTATAATCCAGCCTCTCAGATTGACATCATATTGTGTTTTATACTGCACTCGTTCTATTTGAGCAGTCAAAATGCGTTGACTGTATATTTCTATGCCATATACGGTCACTGACCTGATATCCCTTTTCCTCATGAATATTTAAATGGAAATTGTCGAAATTATATTTAATTATTCATACGACCTCTTCAACCTGTTCTTGTTTCCAATGTAAACAACGATGCGTTTAACGACTCAAACTTGTTTCTTTTGCAATTTTTGGGAAAACATATTTCACTTATTAACATTTTTTTGTTTGCAACCTATAAATCATTATGTTTTATGTTTATTGATGATATTTTAGTCTGCAACGAATTCGTTCATCATTGATTGCGGTAATGATGTACATTTCATCGTGTTTTATATATCTCCGTCTGTGTGATATGAGGCTTTTTTAAAGGGGGATTTTCCCCAATATTTAAATCAAATAAATAACATTAACACAATAAACAACAATTGAAAATGTTTTTTAGATTGCAGTATAAAGACAATAATAGTGCATTGACTTGACATATCAACGATATAAGGATTCGGCCCGAAACGGGGAAAATGCTCGGCACAGCCTCGCATTTCCCCGTTTCTAAGCCTCATAGTAGTAGGGAGTGAGGAGTTTGAGACACCCCAAAAACGCGTGGCGCTGTGGCGCATCCAAATATGGTCAAACCCCGCCTCCGGAAGTGACGTCACGGGTGAATGGTTAAACAATGAATCATGCCTAGGGACGCCGGAAGTCCTAATAAGGCCATGACGCTCGAATGACGTCAGCGGAAGTAAGGAAGGTCATGACGAGGTGCGACCATGAGTCATCAGGATGCAAGATAGGGACATGACTCACTACATGAGTTATCAGGATGCAAGATCAGGACATGACTCACTACATGACAATACCATGATGTACGTATGAAATTCGAGAAGTATTTTTTTTCTGTTCATATGACGTCAGCGCCCTAGCGCCCTGCGTTTTGTGGTTGCATAAAACTGAGTCATCACGCTCCCTTAGTCATAGGCTACGCGTCCTGGATGGTCTAATCATTTCTGGTATGACTCATGGTAGGCGGCGGCGGCGAAGGTATTGTTCAAAACTTTATAAGAAGGGGAGAACACGGCCTTCATCTAATCATGGACGAGTTTTATTTATTCGTCAATAGCGGAGACTCGCTCGATCTCTTTCCCGAGAATAGGGGAGGTCAGTTCTCAGTTTGTTTACCTCGATCACACTTAACGAATGGAACGTGGGAGTGTGCCCTATTGGAAATGACGTTCGTGCCTACTTTCGAAATAACCACGCGCAGGGTCTACCTATGTTCCGACGTGGTGAGGGAAGAATCGTACGTCAGAGACACGTATCTACCACTACTTCAATCCGTAGCAGTACGACGGGACGACACGATGGAAGTCATCTTCGAGAGACCACTCTACCGCACGACGAGGGGAGGCGAGGTGACACTATTGGAAGTCACCGTCAGAGACGATAGATTACGAGTGTGTCGATTCAAGGACGATCACGTATTCTGCTTGCTGCATTTTAGAAAAAAAGTTATAAGAGGATAGCGGATCATTCGATATCGAAGTATAAACATGAAATGTCCTACCTGCCATAGACTGTTTTCCAGGAGAGATGTCATGTTGAGACATTATCGAAATAAGCATGGTACTGGCGTACCACCGCCGCCGCCGCCACCGCCACCGCCGCCACCGCAAAATGCGACGCAAGAAAGTTTTCGTTTTCAACACCCGTTCACCATGATCGTCTCCGGTCCGACCTCCTGCGGCAAGACGTTTTTCGTGAAGGAAGCATTGTGAAGATCCACGTGCAACCCGGTGCCGGAGAGGATCGTCTGGCTGTACCGACGATGGCAACCCCTCTACGACGAGATTCGAAAGACAGTGGTGCCCACCGTGGAATTCGTTCGCGGTATCCCGACCGAGTTGGAAGCCGATCACTTCTTCGATGCACGGACCAGAAACTTACTCGTGCTTGACGACCTGATATCGACCTCGGCCAAAGACCGTCGCATCAACGACTTGTTCACGGAAGGATCGCATCATCGGAACCTGTCGGTAGTGGCTGTGAATCAGAACCTGTATTTCGGGAAGGATCCGACTCAGAGGAGAAACTGTCACTACCTGGTCCTCTTCGACAATCCAGTCGATCGCCAGCCCGTCGCCACGCTAGGTAGACAGATGTATCCGAGTCAGAGACACCTCTTGATGCAAACGTTCCGAGAGGCCACGAGGAGACCCTTCGGATACCTTCTGGTGGATCTGAAGGCTGCTACACCCAAACACTTGAGATTACGTAGCGACGTCTTGGGCGGAGGCGAGGACGACGCCGAAGCCGAGGACGAAGACGTCGATTCCACCGGAAGCGAATCGAACACCATGGAATTCGGGGAAGAAGACGTCGGAAGCGAATCGGACCTGATGGCTTGCCGCGCATGCGGACTGGTATTTGCGCACGCCTGGGGACTCGAGATCCATCAAGAGAGGTACTGTGGCGAAGAACCATCCGCCAAACGATGCAGAACGGAAGACGACGGCGTGGAGGGAACCTACGGATACGAACTGGAGTGTTATCTCGAAGACCTGCCGGCGACCGTGTGTTGTGCCGATGAACTGCCGGATGAAGTCTCAGACAGGCCCCGCAGTTTCGTCGTCAACACGGACGACTGCGACGGCAAGGGCATTCACTGGGTGGCATTCCACTTCCCGCGAGAGGGACCCGTCGAATTTTTCGATTCACTCGGACGTTCTCCGGAGTATTACCATCGTCGCTTCAGGAACGTGCTCATCGCCAATGGACCTCAATACAGATTCAGTACGACTCAAGTGCAACCGGGATCATCCGATACGTGCGGACTCTAGATGAGATATAGAAACATTAGCATTGAAGACATTGTGAAAGATTTTTCCTCTAGAGACTTGATGAGTAACGACGACAAACTGCTAGCATTGTACGAATGAATGTAATAAATATATATGAAACTGACATCTGCGTTGGTATTTTTTCTATTTGCCCCGAACACGATACGATTAATCGGTGATTGATGTTCACATCATGAAGAGTTGCTTCCCTTTTTTTGTATCAGAGTTCCTCGATACGATCACGTGACCTTGCCTCGTTGAATTGTCACTCCACGAGAGATATATATACAGAGTTGCTTCCCTTGTTTTGTACCAGAGTTAACGTTCCTCGATACGATCACGTGACCTGCTGTCCATATATGGTCATATATGTTTATTTTGATTTTTGAGTGAAAATAAAAGTTTTTTTCCAAATTTGGTCATCATTTCCATATATGATCATAGGGTATCTGGTCAGTTTCCATATATGGTCATGTATTTTATTTTGATTTTTCAACGGAAATAAGGTTTTTACCAAATTTGGTCATGATTTCCATATATGGTCATAGGTTGTTTTGTCGATTTCCATATATGGTCATGTATGTTTATTTTGAGTGAAAATAAGGTTCTTACCAATTTTGGTCATAATTTCCATATATGGTCATAGGGTATTGTGGTTGCTTTCCATATATGGAATTCATCATATGGTGGTCCAAGAGTCATAATCCGACATCTGGTGCTTCCGTTTTGATATATAGCCCTTCATACTAGAATTGGCAAAGATCTACGTGAGTCATACTGTTCATATGACGTCAGCGCCTTAGCGCCTTGCGTTTTTGTGGTTGCATAAAACATCATAACGAACAGAAAAAATACTTCTCGAATTTTCATACGTACATCATGGTATTGTCATGTAGTGAGTCATGTCCTGATCTTGCATCCTGATAACTCATGTAGTGAGTCATGCCCCGACCTTGCATCCTGATGACTCATGGTCGCACCTCGTCATGACCTTCCTTACTTCCGCTGACGTCATTCGAGCGTCATGGCCTTATTAGGACTTCCGGCGTCCCTAGGCGTGATTCATTGTTTAACCATTCACCCGTGACGTCACTTCCGGAGGCGGGGTTTGACCATATTTGGATGCGCCACAGCGCCACGCGTTTTTGGGGTGTCTCAAACTCCTCACTCCCTACTACTCCTCATCCTTATATCGTTGATATGTCAAGTCAATGCACTATTATTGTCTATGTCTATCAACAACAACTATAATCCAGCCTTTCAGATGGACATCATATTGTGTTGTCTATCAACAACAACTATAATCCTGCCTTTCAGATGGACATGATATTGTGTTGTCTAACAACAACAACTATAATCCAGCCTTTCAGATGGACATTATATTGTGTTGTCTAACAACAACAACTATAATCAAGCCTTTCAGAATGACATCATATTGTGTTGTCTATCAACAACAACTATAATCCAGCCTTTCAGATGGACATCATATTGTGTTGTCTATCAACAACAACTATAATCCAGCCTATCAGATTGACATCATATTTTGTTGTCTATCAACAATAATTATAATCCAGCCTTTCAGATTGATATAAGATATAATATCAATCTGCAATGCTGGATTATGATTGTTGTTGAGAGACAACAAGATATAATGTCAATCTGAGAGGCTGGATTATAGTTGAAGTTACTAGACAACAAGATATAATATCAATCTAAGAGGCTGGATTATAGTTGTAGTTGTTAGACAACAAGATATAATATCAATCTGAGAGGCTGGATCATAGTTGTAGTTGTTAGACAACAAGATATAATATCGATCTGCAATGCTGGATTATGATTGTTGTTGAGAGACAACAAGATATATTGTCAAACTGAGAGGTTGTATTTTTGTTGTCTGTTAAAAAAAAACCACGATAAAGTGTCAATCTGAGAGGCTGGATTATGATTGTTGTTGATATAAAACAAGATATTATGTCAATCTGAGAGGCTGGATTATAGTTGTCGTTGTTGGACAACAAGATATAATATCTATCTGAGAGGCTGGATTATAGTTGTAGTTGCTAGACAACAAGATATAATATGAATCTGAGAGGCTGAATTATGATTGTTGTTAAGAGACAACAAGATATAATGCCAATCTGAGAGGCTGGATTATAGTTGAAGTTGTTAAACAAAAAAACAAGATCTAATACCAATCTGAGAGGCTGGATTATAGTTGTAGCTGATAGACAACAAGATATAACATCAATCTGAGAGGCTGGATTATAGTTGTAGTTGTTAGATAACAAGATATAATGTCAATCTGAGAGTCTGGATTATGATTGTTGTTGATAGGCAACAAGATATAATATCTATCTGAGAGGTTGGATTATAGTTGTCGTTGTTGGACAACAAGATATAATATCAATCTGAGAGGCTGGATTATAGTTGTAGTTGCTAGACAACAAAATATAATATGAATCTGAGAGGCTGGATTATGATTGTTGTTAAGAGACAACAAGAAATAATGTCAAACTGAGAGGCTGGATTATAGTTGAAGTTGCTAGACAACAAGATACAATGTCAATCTGAGAGGCTGGATTATAGTTGTAGTTGTTAAACAAGATATAATATCAATCTGAAAAGCTGGATTATAATTGTTGTTGATAGACAACAAGACATAATGTCAATCTGAGAGGCTGGATTATAGCTGGAGTTTCTAGACAACAAGATATAATATCAATCTGAGAGGCTGGATTATGATAGTTGTTGAGAGACAACAAGATATGATGTCAATCTGAGAGGCTGGATTATAGTTGAAATTATTAGACAACAAGATATTATGTCAACCTGAGAGGCTGGATTATTGTTGTCTGTAAAAAAAAAGATATAGTGTCAACCTTTGAGGCTGGATTATGATTGTTGTTGTTAGACAACAAGATATAGGGTCAACCTGAGAGGCTGGATTATGGTTGTCTGTAAAAAAAACAAGATAAGGTGTCAATCTGAGAGGCTGGATTATGGATGTCTGTAAAAAAAACAAGATATAGTGTCAACTTGAGAGGCTGGATTTTGGTTGTCTTAAAAAAAAACAAGATATAATGTCAACCTGAGAGGCTTGATTATGGTTGTCTGTAAAAAAAACAAGATATATAGCATGTATAGTGTCAATCTGAGAGGCTGGATCATGGTAGTCTGTAAAAAAAACAAGATATAGTGTCAACCTGAGAGGCTGGATTATGGTTGTCTGTAAAAAAAACAAGATATAGTGTCAATCTGAGAGACTGAATTATGGTAGTCTGTAACAAAAACAAGATATAGTGTCAACCTGAGAGGCTGGATTATGGTAGTCTGTTAAAAAACCAAGATAAAGTGTCAATCTGAGAGGCTGGATATGGTTGTCATGGTTATCCGTAAAAAAAAATGATATAGTGTCAATCTGTTAGGGGAGAGTTGTGATCTAGCTTAAATGTTTAACCCAGACACATTATGTATGTATGTGTCTGTTCCAAGTCAGGAGCCTGTCATTTAGTGGTTGTTTATTGCTGTGTTTCATACTTGTTTTTCATTCATTTTTTTTATCTATACTTAAGGCCTTTAGCTTTCTTATTTGAATTATTTAAAATTTGTGATTTCATGGCCTTTAATAGCTGACTAAATGGCATGGGCTTGCTGAAGGCCATATGGTGACCTTTAGCTGTTAATTTCTGTGTCATTTTGGTCTTTTGTAAATAGTTGTCTCATTTGCAATCATACCACAGGTCCTTTTTGTAATTTTATTATTTAAGTCCAAAGATACCTGATCAATTTCCTTGTTTCTTTGTTACTTTACTGCAACTTGGGCAATGTTGTTCTGGATATCTACATTTGATGGCCAAAATCTCTTATTTATGATAGAGCTAGGAATATCCTGTCCTTGGAAAAGTGTTGTCTTCATGTATACTTCTAGTAGTATTCTCTTACCCATACCACCTTGACTGAATACAATAATTTTGTTAACAAAGATTAAAATTATCATTAAAGTATTCTTCTCTGGAAATCAAAGGGAAAATGATAAATTGATTGTGGCAACATAAATATTCTGTCAATTTTTCAACAAACTTTTACATATTTTGTTCAAATACTTAAAATTGTGCGACTATAAACAACAATTAAAATGAAATAAAAATCAGGGTGAATGGACCCTGGGTGAACAGGTATCAGGGCTAACGGACTTGGATTCAAGCAACCCCTTTATGGAAAGTTATTTGCCACTGCAGTGCTATTGGGTTGATCATGCAGTTGAGGTAGCTTTTACAATATATTAATAAAGATAAAAGCTTCTGATTGGTAATAATTTCAGCTCAGACATGATTTTTCTGGTGACAAGTTGTTTATTTTATAAAAACGTATGTGTATATAATATACAAATCCTTCATATATAGAAATGCACTGTCTGCCCATCATTTCAGTGTGTACTTTTATTATGTATGTGTGTCTTTTATAAATCTTCCTATTAGGCATGGTTTATTACACTTACAGTCAGTGATTAGCAGTTAGTAATCATCAAAAATCTGATGGATAACTGGATACCATAAGAAGAAGAAGAAGAAGAAGAAGAAGAAGAAGAAGAAGAAGATTCCTGAAACTTATGAGCAGTACAAGTTATGTCTTATGACCTGTACTACCTGGTCCCTCTATTCCAAAATATTTGTCCTTTTTTACCACTCTAAACTTTAAGTTTGTATCAATTTTATATTCTCTGGTGGACAGTTGTATTTTAGAGAACGATTTAACTGAAATTCCTGTCAAAAGTGTCATCTTGTATAAATTTCCCGCTTTCAATAACATTAATTCTAATACGAAAATAAAATTCGGTATCATTTCCGACTTCTGAGAAGCCTCCATAGGATATAAGGTCCACCTAGCAAAAGACTACAATTATGAAAGATTATCGTTATAAATGAATGTGTAAAAGGTAATTCCATACAACTTTAACATATATAAATGATTTGTTATGCAGTTCCTATGAAAATTACTCCGCATAACATCTGAGTCGCGAATGACAACCTAAAATGTGCTACGAACTCCCGGTAAAATCATTACCAAAATATTGCGGGAATTATGAAATATAAAAATGAACTACACAAACTATTTGCATTAAACAACGTAATAACTTCTATCACGAAAGTAAATTAAGTTAATTAGCTTTGGCACAACAATAAGAAAAGAAAAATCATGATCAAATTACAATACAAAAACATTAATAGTTTCAATCCACACCATGGTTTCTTTGAATAGTTGTCTCATTAACACTCATGCTACACCTCATTATTTAACATCGTACATATACATGATATATGCTGGTTGAAAATAGTTATTACATTAGTTTTTATGTTATGATATTTCTCAAAAAATTGTTGGCGTTTTTTGTGTAATATAAAGTTGAGAATAGAAACGGAAAATTCTCAAAGAGACAACACCCCGACCAAAGAAAAAAAACCAGCCCAATGCCATCCATTGGTCTTCAATAAGGGGGAACACACACAAAGGCGGGTGTCCGCAGGCCCATAAGCAATAACGTTTAAGAGTTTAGCGAAAATGAATGTCACTCTCTACTACGAAATAAAAGCAACAGTTGTATACCGCTGTTCGAAACTCATAAATCGATTAAAAAAAATACGGGTTACAAACTAAAACTGAGGGAAACGCATTAGATATAAGAGGAGAACAACGACACAACAGAAACACAACATTTAAATGTAACACACACAGAAACGAAAACAGAAACGAACTAAGCATTAGACAAAATCCGATGAAAATAACAAATATAACATAAAACTAAATACATGAATTTGGGATAGAAAAGTAGCGTGACACGTCTAATAGCAATGTGAATTCACACTCAAATATAAAAGGAAACAAACGACACACGAATGACAAAACAAAACAAAAAAAACAACCAAAAAAACACAAAAAACACAAGACTAACATACCCTGAGTCATTATGATGTGATAAATCTTACTTAATCAGAAAAAGGCAAAAAAAGCACACACAGGAAATCCTTTATGCAATCGCGTAGTGGAATGAACTATTTGTGGATTCTTATAAGTTCTATATAACTTTTTGGACTATTCTAAATTTCGGTCTATTTCTGAAATTAATTCTTACATACTTTGAATTTTTAACCCTGTATGCTAACATTGCAAATGTGAAATTTTTAAATTGTTTGTATATACATTGAACGACAAATTTATGTGACGTATAAGATTTTCTGACTTCAGACACGCGAATCAATGAATGTGTTTGTAGATAGATGTGTTTTGTGTTCTGTTAAATTGTTCCTTTTAAAATTGTTACACGATGATGACTGCTGCACCCATATTTTGACTATTTTATTTATTATGTCTGTTTATGTAACATATTATGTCTATTATTGTCTGTTTATGTAACATATTATATCTATTATTGCTTTTAAAGATCAATAATTTTGGACATTCGATATGGGGGCTCTGTGTACTCGATTTCGAGCTAATATAAGAAAAAGAAAAATCATGATCAAATTACAATACAAAAACATTAATAGTTTCAATCCACACCATGGTTTCTTTGAATAGTTGTCTCATTAACACTCATGCTACACCTCGTTCGTGTTGTTTATTCTTTAGTTTTCTATGTTGTGTCGTATGTGCTGTTGTTTGTTTGTCTTTTTCATTTTTTGCCATGGCGTTGTCAGTTTGTTTTAGATTTATGAGTTTGACTGTCCCTTTGGTATCTTTCGTCCCTCTTTTAGTTCACGCATCATTGTATATATAACGGAATTTGATGAGACTGTCATCATAGTGAGTGGTTTAGCGCTTTAAAACCAGGTTTAATCCACCATTTTCTACATTTGAAAATGTCTGTACTAAGTCAGGAAAATGACAGTTCTTGTCCATTCGTTTTTGATGTGTTTTGTTATTTGATTTTGCCATGTGATTATGGACTTTCCGATTGGATTCTCCTGTAAGCTCAATATTTTTGTGATTTTACTTTTTAGTATTGGCAACGAAATTCAATCCATGCATTTATAATTTAAAACAATGCATTAGTAAATATTGGGATCTACTAAAACAGGATGCAGTATGTAACGAAATATTTTCAATCAAACCAATAATAGCTTTTAAAAAGCATAAACATATAGCCCAGTAGTCAGCACTTTTGTGCTGACATGAATTATCATTGATATGGTTAAATTTATAAATTTACTGTTCACAAAATTTTTAATTTTTGAAATACTAAGGCTTTTCTACCTCAGGCATAGATTACTTTAGCTGCATTTGGCAAAACTTTTAGGAATTTTGGTCCTGAATGCTCTATAACTTCGAACTTTATTTGGCCTTTTATACTTTTTTGGATTCGAGCGTCACTGATGAGTCTTTTGTAGAGTCTAGACATATATATACAAATTTTAGTCCTGGTATCTATGATGAATTTATATAGAAGATCTATTGACAACGACAAATGAAAATAAACTGATAGGTAAATATCTGATGATGGCGGACCTTCAATGCTTAAAACCATTCATAAATGTTAAACATTTATCATTTACATATAATGCAAAAACCGCCAAAACACCTAATTAGTGTCGGATTGATGTAAAGCAATTGCAAGTCTTGTAATACTAGCATCGTGTGATCAATATTTTGTAATATAACTTCGATTAAATACATATAGTATGTATACGAAGTCTTCCGAATGACATTTAATTGTTATCGGAATGGAATACAGTACACAATTATAATTAAATTATTTTACTAAAATCATGAAATTACAAGTTATATTAAGATTTTAGTTTGTTTTTCTATAAATTGTTTTTACATTGTCACGAATAGCACATGTAGTCATACCTTTTGTATGCTGTTGAAAGTAATAAAAGTTATAACTTATGTTTTTTTTATGAAGCATAATTTGATGTAATCATCGAAAGGTAATGCATCCATTGAAAGGAAGGAGAAATGGTTTTGATTCTTTGCGATATTATTAAACAAAAGTTTACATACAAACTATTTTCACCTAGGCAGATCGGATATGTGATAACACATTTACCCTTTTTTTTTTTATATGTTTTTTTATTTAACCTTTAGTGATAAATGGGTTCACTGGAAGAATTTAACTTAAAATGTCGGTTTCTATTATATTCCTTCCTCGGACAAACATACCTAGCATTTATGTTTAACAGATTAACACAAGCATATTATTGTTAAAGAAGGTCGCTTGTCATGTTTTGGGATTTTTGTCAGAATTTCGAAATCCTCTGGATTTATCCATTTGAATGCCTTAAAAAATGCCCATTGACCCCCATTTTTCTTTTTATAAATTTGTTACATGTATAATGATAAGCCATCTGTAAATGTCTTACAAAATTTTAATTATTTCTTTATAGTGTTTCAGAACTTGAACTTGTCAATGATAAAGCTGAGAAAAATCAAGAGAGAATATTTTCCCGCCAAAATTTCAATGGCTAATGTCTCGAAAAAGTAAACGTAAGGAAATGCCTGTTCTTAGCTAGGAATATGACAGTTGTTTTCGCTTTTTTATGATGTTGGTGAGCTTCTGATTTTGCTTCTTCTTGTTAATTTAAAATACTTAGAGGACACTTTAATGTTATGCAGTAACAATATGGGAATAAAAATAATTAAAAAATTTATATAAGCCTATAAATTTAAAAACTAAGAGAATACTTTATACAGTCAAAGTTTAACGAGTGGGTTACTTTATACAGTACGAGTTAAGCTGGGGTGAAACCTTTCTCTCCTTGTTTATCAGTATAAAAAAATTATTGGCAAAGCACTGTTCACTAGACACTTTATATACACAGTTTATAATCGTCTCCTTGAATGACACATATCCTAGCTAGAGCTTTAGTACTTGTTTTCTAAAAAAAAAAAAAAGAGGGGAAAAAACGTGATTAAGTAACAATACAAATACATTTATAGTTGCTTCAATTCACACTTTTGGACTAGCAATCTCATTAGCAGTCTTAACACCTCCTTATTTTACAATGTAGGTATACGAATACGAATTCTTTATTAAACCAATTATCGACCCATAAAGGGAACGTTACATATTATCAGTACAACTAGACATATAAGGAAAAAAAATTGATCATGCTTACGGTAATATATATCTAAAGAGACACTAGCTATCAAATTCGTGTTCACCGATTTTAATCAGATGCTCATATTTTACTTATAACAGTGTATAACATATATCCAAACTATTAAAAGTCTAGAATAAACAATAAACAGGGCACGAGCATGAAAACAAGTAGCTTCGTTTCGTGTGAAATTTAGTCCAGACGCCATCTAATTAATTATCGAGTTGACCTCTAAAACCATTTGATGACCATATAAGCAATGTAAACATAAATATGGATATACATAGATTAAGCAATATAGCTAGGATTATTCTAGGTGTTAAGACTGCTAATGAGATTACTAGTCCAAAAGTGTGAATTGAAGCAACTATGAATGTATTTGTATTGTTACTTAATCACACGTTGGATTATTCTGGGTCTATTTAATTTTATATTATAGATGAAAAATGTTTATCATCGTTCTTACCTTTTTCACTTTTAATGTTGACATTCTTTTCCTTTAAATATCTTTATACATACAATTCACGTGTTATACATCTCAATCTAAGGGGTTAAAATGAAGTTCACATGAATACGGATTCAATAAGGTCAAATTATTCACTTGCAAGTGAATTATTCATAATCAATGGGTTTTTTATAGCTAATTTTGAAAAAAATGAACCATTCTGGCTGCTAAAAGCGAATTATTATTTCACTTTTTGCATTTCATTATTGATTGAGCAAAAAAAAAAGAGATTTTAGATTTTTTTTACATCTCGTAGCTAGTGTCCCCTTAAACTGTAGCTGTTAATTTCTTATTGTAACATTTGATTGCATATTTCTTTTTAATAACAAGAAGGAATATGTTAGTTATCTGTATTAAGATTTTTGAATAAATTACATATTTTCAAAGCAGATTTTAGCAATGCTTGTCGTTGTTGTTTGAATGCTGGATATTCCATCAGAAAATCATTTTCATCTTCAATTAAATTCGGGTAGCAAACGCAACAAATTCTTTTATCTTGAACAACCTTTCTATGACGACCCTCCAATACCTATTTTATTGACACTAATTCTCATTTGTTTTAGATATATGATTGGTTAAAAAAAAATGTAACATGGCATTTTCCCAAGAATCGTTATCTTCCAGTACATGTATATCAATTTGACTACAAAACATAACGACTATTTCTGAAAATATGTATGGAAAATTGTCTATGGAAAATTGTCTATGGAAAATATTCCTGTTATATGTTAACTGGAAAAAAATTCATTTGTCAATAATTTCTTTGTTAGAAAACTATCTCCATCTTCATAAAAACGAAAGAACTCTATGACAGTTTTTAATGTAGATTTTTATTAACTATTAGCGCATTTCATGCAATATTGGTAACAACCATTTCTTCGGACTTCATAACCGCTTTGGCAAATATTAATGGATCAAAATATATAACTATATTATACTGGACATCTAACTAATTCAGACAATTATAGACCCGGTTATAATTTTCTACACGAGTCATCTGTTTATGCAATAAGTATGTTGCTTTTAAATAAAAGCATAGACGAACAGGTTATAAGGTACCAAATAAAATTACATGAACATGACAGAGAGATACAAATATAGGACTCTCTGTGATTGGTTGTTATATCATTTATATTTTTTTTCTTCTAGAAAGCATAATGAATAACGTTTCATGCAAGCACAAATTTGTCCGTAAATGTATATGATGAAGGTCCGGAATTTTTTTGTTGTTGATCAAAATAAAGGAAAATTTTCTGCGAAATCGTGAGGTATCGTAAAAAAACGCAAAATTCACCAAGAAAAGCCATGGGACCATATATATTTGAGTGCGGTGAAATCACAAATAGATATCGAGCTCCAATTAGACAACAGCAGTTTTCCATAAGTAATTTATTAAAAACGCCTTTTAAGTAGATAATAGCTAAAAACAGCATTGCCAGTAATGGGGCCACCTTTTAGTACTTTATATTCAACACATTGACAGAAACCTTGGCGGTATTACCTTACTGTATCCAGTAAGATTATTCACATTTTGATTATTTACCATTAATTACACAGTTGCTAATATGGTATATTTAGTGGGAAATAGCCCTTGACATAATGTATTTATGTCTTCGGAACTAAATGTCATATGTATTGATTATCTTCATACCGTTTTACTTCTTGCTGACGACTTTTTGCAAAACATTTACCAGATTTATCACTAAATACTCTCGGTGTCTTGATTTATTTGTAGACTACGGCGACCAGTTTGTCATTATCATAGTTTTTTTCAATTAAGATAAGTTAAAAAAAAATGAAATTGATAAAAATGACATGTTGATGTGATGATAGTCATGATATTAATCGCTTACAATTCGAAATATTTGTTGATTGTATAGTATCAATTTAAGGGCATATGATACATTATGATCCTACCGTGATTTTTACAAATGTTTGCATACAAGTTATTTTTCACCCAGTCATTTCAAATATGCAATAAGCATATACATAGAGAAGTTTTGGTCCGAAAATTGTACAATTAATCTTCATATATACAAATTAATAAATGTCATTATTAAACAGTGAGTCTGTTGTACTCGTTTTCAAGCTAACATGAGGAGAAAAAGTCATAACTGAATAACAATACATGAACATTTGTAGTTGTTTCAACCCCCACCATTGAACTCTGTTGAATAGTTGTCTCGCACTTTTCGTAAACAAACAATTGACCCATAAAGAACATGTCACATATAAGGAAAACAAAAAGACATGAGTAAAAAAACAAACTATAATGCTTTTGATGGATTTCACTAGAGATGTTGATTATTTATTGTGGTTTCTTGTTTTAAATTTAAGATGTAAATATTACCGTATTTCGAGTACTGAGTATATTTCTATCTCCAAATCAGTTAAAATTGCTACAAAAAGTTTGTTTAAAATCTAATATCTCTTCTCTTCGCCCTTACTGGATGCTATACACCAGGTTCAATCTATCTATCATTTTCTACATTTGAGAATGCCTGTCAGAAATATGACGGTTGTTGTCCATTCGTTTGATGTGTTTTATCATTTAATTTTGACATTTGATTAGGGAATTTCCGTTTTGAATTTTCCTCGGAGTTCAGTACTTTTGTGATTTAACTTTTTAATCATTTGTAAATCATTACTTTTCCTTCAGGCAGATAATATAATAACGTCTTCAGTCGGGAATCTGATGCTCAGTGGTTGTCGTCTGTTTATGTGGTTCCTAAGTGTTTCTCATTTCTCGTTTATCATATAGATCAGACAATTGGTTTTCCCGTTTGAATGGTTTTACACTAGTAATTGTTGGGGCCTTTTCTGTATTGCTGTTCGGTGTGAGCCTAGGCTTCATGTTGAAGACAGTACCTTGACCTACAATGGCTCACTTTAATAATTGTGACTTGAATTGAGAGTTGTCTGATTGGCACTCAAACCACATCTTCCTGTATCTAATGATTCGTTATCCTTTGAAAAGCCCAAGAAGTTAATGAAGGTCACCACATAAATAAAACTAATTTAACTTTGCCACTAACTTGTTCCCACAAGAATAAAGAAAGCTTTTAAATCACAACATAATACAACGTATTTTTATTTAAAAAAAAATTCGCGTCCAGAGGAAAACATATTTACATAAAGTTGTCCTGTACTGGAGAACAATATTTCTCCTTGTAAAAGAGTACAACAGAACACCAAATTAGTTTTGTATTCATAATTTTAATCTCCTTAATATAGTAAATATATATATATATATATATATATTTGTATATAGTTGTTGAATTAGTCTCATGTATAGTATAAAAAAATTTGTTTCAAGGTTAAAATGTGTCTACATTTGAGTTATTCATATCATTTGTTGTAAGTTTTTCAGTTTCCATTTTGAGCAATTTCACCAATCACGTGATTAAGAATACAATATACACAATCACTTGGAATGAATTAAATAAGTACATGTACATTTTTTCATAGTTTATCGCCTTCTTGTAGAGGTGTAAAATGTTGAGAATTCCGGAACTGCGTGTTCATTACATTCTTTGGTGACGCAACAGAAACTACACGTCATTGCTTGGTTTGGTAATCCAGTAGGTCCATCATCCATGTTAAGAAGACAATCAGGGTTAGGTGCAGTAGCTAACCACCATTTATTCTTACACACGCTCTCTGTAACACATCTTGGAAAATACAAAAGATAATACCAAATACACTAATAGCAAATATAAAAAATGAAAACAACACTTTTATAAATTTCATGCAGCACTTGTGTAGATGTACCTTCACCAGGAACGCTCAAAGCCGACTATTTGAAAGCCAAGCATATAGATATTAATTTCAATAATTAACATAATTTAGTATAGAAATGTTTTTTATCGTACAATATTTTATTCAGAGGCAGGTACATTGTACATAGAATGTAAGAGCACTCCGTCCTGTCACCTTATGTTCACCTTAAAGGGGCACTAGCTGCCAAATTCATGTTCACCGATTTTAATCAAATTCTCATATTTTATTTATAACAATGTATTTTAACATTTATCCAAACTATTTAAAAGTCTAAAATAAATAATAAACAGGGCACGAGCATGAACATACGTAGCTTCGTTTCGTGTGTATTTTAGTCCAGACGCCATCTGATTAATTATCGAGTTGACCTCTAAAGTCATGCGACGACTATATAAGCGATGTAAACATAAATAGATATAAACGATTAAGCAAACTCGTGCTGTTGGATTATTCTAGGTCTATTTAATTTCATATCATAGATGAAAAAATAAGTGTTTATCATCGTTTTTACCTGTATAAGAACGATTTTTTGTGGATCGAATCAGTCAATCAAATTATTTATCTTTGTTTCACTTTCAATGTTGACATTCTTTTCCTTTAAATAACTTTACACATACAATTCACGTGTTATCCATCTCAATCTAAGGGGTTAAATTGAAGTTCACATGAATACGGATTCAATGAGGTCGAATTATTCACTTGCAAGTGAATAACTCATAATCAATGTTTTTTTATAAGTCACAGCGTGGCCTTTAATAATGAGGTAAATTCATACCATATAGTGAGCTATAAAATGCCCCGAAATGACAAATGTAAAACATTTCAAACAAGAAAACTAACGGGCCGATTTATTTTCAAAATAGTGAACGAAAAACAAAAAAATTATATAAAACAACAAACGACAACCACTGAAGTACAGGCTCTTGACTTGAGATGGCACATAGGGAATGTCTTTTGTATGTAACAAAATGTACCAGCGGTGAATTTTCTTGGAGTTTGGTATTTGTGTTATTTTACTCTGTATACATTAATCTATAATTTAAAAGTATGATTAAGCCTTACTGCTTGATATACATACCCTTTTGTAAATATTCTTTTGCCATCTTTATCTTGCTGAATGGTTGTCATACAATATTCAGAGCCAGAAGAACAACTTGTGAGTTTTTGGTCTTGACATTCTTGATCTTTACATGTGTAGCAAGTAAAACCTAGTAAAAAGGAAAAATATTGTACGATCTTTACATGTGTAGCAAGTAAAACGTAGTAAAAAGGAAAAATATTATACATTTCCATATTCAATCAGGTTATTTTTTCATCATTTTTTTTTTTAAATTTGATCACTTTTGATGTTTATTATTTGGTAGGTGAATTTTATCAAAATTCAAAAGGGGTAACAATAAGGGTAAACGTTTCATTAAATTTACGAGTAAGCAGCATTTCATTTGAGCTCATTTTATAGGTAAACGTAAGTAAATCATATTTCTTTATATAAAACGAAAAACCCATCAAATATGAAATGCCTTTTAAAGCATAGGAAATCGCAAGTGCAGAAAGTACTAGTTTAACATGACCGTTTGTGCTAAATATTTGATGCCGTTATCTTTATACTCACTTCAGCTTAAATAGCTTGTTTTTTTAAGTCCTACGTTTTTGGTTTATGTGGTTGTTTGAAATTTCAAGATAATATAAATTGATCCACACCAATGTATTGATATGTTTTGATGCAAGGTTCCAAAATGATTTTTCCGCTTCTTTATTTTATATCCTTTCAAAGAATATTGTTCACTTTTTAATATTCGAAATTCATGTAAATTCACACTTGACGGAATTGATATATTTGATGCATAACAGTTTGTTTGGCATGCTTGCCTTGTTTGATAAGTATTATAGTTAAGACTGACACCTGCAATCCACAGATAGACAGGGTTTCAGCTTGTATACAGTATACTGCGTTATACTGAACATAATATAACATTAAAGTATAATGTAAGCCACGCCTATTTATTGATTTCAAATGTCAAACTTAATAAAAATGCTTGAACAAAAAGTTAAACAAACAACTGAAGCATGCCAACCAAACCTTTATATGACAAGCATTAGAAAAAATAGCGCTCAACCCACACAAACATATCTTTTATACAACATGCTTATGGATTAAAGATAAGTTTATAAGAAAGAGAACTACCAAATATCCAGAGAGATTATAATTTCTAAGCACATACGAAATATCTACATTTGAAGTATAACCCTGCAGTAAGATAATAACATTGGAAAATGAAAACACGAAATGCGTTACAGTAGATCGACAGTTACTGAATCATACAAAAGCGCGAGCAGTTTTAATTTATTGAACTTTGTTAATTTGTTATTGTTTATCATTGCTAAAATATGGAATAAATCATAATTATTTCAAATCAATAAATTTTTGATAGTTCTTGTCATGATTAACAGTAAAGATAAAGTTCTATTTAAATTTAGAAAAAAAATACAAACTTGGTTTTGGAGAAGTTGGGACGGTAGTTGGTTGAACACTTTTTGGTTGAGCAGTTGTTGGTTTAGCTGTGGTTGGTTGGACAGTTGTTGGTTTAGCTGTAGTTGGTTGGACAGTTGTTGGTTTAGCTGTCGTTGGTTGAACAGTTGTGGTTTAGCTGTTGTTGGTTGGACAGTTGTTGGTTTGGCTGTGGTTGGTTGGACAGTTGTTGGTTTGGCTGTGGTTGGTTGGACAGTTGTTGGTTTTTCTGTCGTAGGTTGGACAGTTGTTGGTTTAGCTGTAGTTGGTTGGATAGTTGTTGGTTTAGCTGTGGTTGGTTGCATAGTTGTTGGTTTATCTGTAGTTGGTTGGACAGTTGTTGGTTTAGCTGTAGTTGGTTGAACTGTGGTTGGTTGTTCAGTTGTAGGTTTGTCAGTTGTTGGCTTGTCAGTAGTTGGTTGACCTGTAGAAGTATGAATATTTGTAGATAAGATAGTTGTTTGAATAAAAGTCGCTGGTGCAGATGTTGTTGGTTTATCAGTAGTTGGTTTAAGCTTTGTCGTTGTTAGTTGGTCTGTAGTGGGTGCCACTTTTGTCGTTGTTGGTTGCTCTGTAGTCGCTGGTACTTTCGTGGTTGTTGGTTGCTCTGTAGTTTGTGGCATCTTTGTCGTTGTTGGTTGATCTGTAGTCGGTGGCATCTTTGTAGTTGTTGGTTGCTCTGTAGTAGGTGGAACTTTTGTCGTTGTTGGTTGATCTGTAGTTGGTGGCGTCTTTATTGTTGTAGGTTGTTCTGTCGTTAATGTAGCATTCGTTGATGGTGCTTTTGATGTCGTTGGTTGGTCTGTAGTTTGTAGAACTGTTGTTGTAGTAGTTGGTGGATTTTTTATTGTTGTTGGTTTTTCTGTCGTTGGGTTTACAGTTGTTGGAGGTGTTTTAACAGTCGTCGGCTTTTCAGTAGTTGGTTTTTCAGTCGTTGGTTTTTTAGTTGCTGGTGGTGTTTTAACAGTTGTTGGTTTTTCGGTTGTTGGTTTTTCAGTTGTTGGTTTTTCAGTTGTTACTAATGCTTTCAACTTAGTGGGCGTTGTTGCAACTGACAACAAAGACAAAGTCCTATTAGCGTTTATATTTGATAGTTTTAATTTTATTGATGCAAATGAATGATGTCAAAAACTTTCGTTTTGTTTAAAAAAAAAAAAAAAAACTTCACGTAAACAACCAGTACATTCATTATTCAAATTCTTTATTTTAATAATTTGAACATTTTGAAAGCAAAATGTGAAAACTTGCAAAAATTAGGCAGTTCTCAGAAATATTAATCGTTCATAGCTAACTTATATATATTTCAATACATTTTTAAACAATGCTGATGATATTGTCGTTGGTTTTCTATTTTTGAAAACCTTTAATCTTAAAAAATATTAAGGTATAAAGTCTGCTAAAACTGATCGTCATATTCAGAAATATACTATTAACTTTCAACATACTTATAAAATGAACCTGAACTATTCAAGCTAAAAACAAATTTGAAGTTGTTTCAATAAAAGCATAATAGCATGTTATAAAACTACAAATTTAAGGTCACGACAAAAACTCATTTCAACGAAATTACGTTTAAAAGAAAAAGTCATAAATAAACTTCCCAGAAAAAAACCTATAGAAAGGTGTTTTTTGTAGCATAGGGTATAAAACTAGGAAAATCTCATGACCAATAGAACTAAATGAAAAAGGTAGACCAACAAAAATAACAGCTAAACAGACAACCATGTGAAAAGATACAACAATCACTCTTTTATCGTCTGTTGACATAGAAAGTCTTTTTCAGGTAAACATTGACATTCATATTAATGCAAAAGGTCTAGGGTAGTAAATTAAATAACATATATGGTATGATGTGAATAGAAGGAGATATGTATGATTATCAATGACATAGATATGAGAAGGTTTCAAACAACATCAATTCTCTGTTGTCAGTGGCAACAACATTCACAATAAATGGCATTAAAATATCTTACTTATTAAAGCCGACCGATATTTGCAAGTTCGTATTTTGTAATATTAAATGTTCTGGCAAAGTATTTCAACTTTTGATGACTAAGTTTGTCATCATCGTTTGGGTTAGATATATACTATTAATATTCCGTTCACAATTGTTGAACAGCTAATATTTTAAAAGAGTCATGATATTTTATCAAATAATCCATGTGACTTTTATAATAATTTTGTCAAAAAAAATTCTTACGTGCGTATTAACAGGGAAAAAAACGTTAAAAAATTCTTTTAAATTGCACATGAAAATAATGTTAATTTCTTACATTTATCAAACAATTTTTTTCTTTTTTCCGAATAAAAAGGGGGGGGATGCAAATTATTCATGAAATCGTTATTGTCACTGACAACTTGATAGATAATTCATAAGTAAAGTTCTTCATTAAGACAGAGGAAATTCAGTTATATGAAGATTATGATTTAAAAAAAACATAAATATAGATGTGTAGATTCCAATCTAGACGATGACACGCTTGCAAAACTTATATTTCACCGTTGTTCAAATATATAACATTCCTCCAACTACTGATAAATCAACGAGTCCATAAAAGAAAACACATTAAATATTTGATCCTGCAAATAAAACTACATCAACAAAATCATTATCGTCCTTTAAATTAAAGGCAAAGCAATGTTCGGAAATGTAAAAAGAGGTCATTATGTCGATAAATATAATTTACAAAAAACTAAATAGATCTGTAAAATTGAAAAGACAAAAACATATTTCATGCATCTATATTTTTTATCTAAAAAAATATTCGCATGATTTTTAAAACACTTTATCGACATCTTTTTTTTTATATCTGATATAATCGGTATTCGAATTAGTTATCAAACTACTGCTGCAATACTATCAATGAGTTTAATTTGAGCATTAAAATATTATCTATTCACATTACCTGTTTTTTGCATATTGACTATTGGTTGTTTCGTAGATTTACCACCATTGTTATTGCAAGCTGGACAATTGCCAAACCCATAACTGCCACCATCTATATGGACATGGACGTCAACATTTATAGCAGGTCCACCATGACTTTTACAACATGGACGCCCATTGTGTGAATGGCATGATGGACGATTACCACCATGTTCTATGCTTGAAGAATCTCCGTTCCATGAAGAACCTCCGCTCCCTTGAGGTGCCGGGGGTTTGGTTTGAGGCGCATTTGTTGCCGGTGGTTTGGTTTGTGGCGCGTTAGTTGCAGGTGGTTTGGTTTGTGGCGCGTTAGTTGCAGGTGGTTTGGTTTGTGGCGCGATAGTTGCAGGTGGTTTGGTTTGTGGCGCATTAGTTGCAGGTGGTTGAGTTTGTGGTGCGTTTGTTGCTTGTGGTCTTGTTTGTGGAGCTTGAGTTACAGATGGTGTCTTAGAAGGTGTTGAACGCACAGGTTTTGTAGGTCTAATATTTGAGTTTGGCTTTGATGGTTTCCCATTTGAGTTTGGCTTAGTTCCTTTTGAGTTTGGCTTTGATGGTTTCCCATTTGAGTTTGGCTTTGTTGGTTTCCCATTTGAGTTTGGCTTTGTTGGTTTCCCATTTGAGTTTGGCTTTGTTGGTTTCCCATTTGAGTTTGGCTTTGTTGGTTTCCCATTTGAGTTTGGCTTAGTTCCTTTTGAGTTTGGCTTAGTTCCTTTTGAGTTTGGCTTAGTTCCTTTTGAGTTTGGCTTATTTCCTTTTGAGTTTGGCTTATTTCCTTTTGAATTTGGTTTTGTGGGTTTTGAGTCTGGCTTTGCACCTTTCGAATTTGGTTTATCAGCAGGTACATTTTTCATACAGTTTTTCTTGTCGTCAAGGTCGTCTGAAAAACAAGTGTGAGATTATCATGATTTAATAGTTCTTATTTTCCCATCTTAAGTTAATAAATATTGTCCATTTATCTTCTTCGAAAACAGTTGTTATCTAGCATTGGATTAGCTTAACACAATTATTTCAAACTAAAGGAGTATTTATATTATCTTAATCTGAACTCATCGCTGTACCCTTTTTGTGCTTGTGCGTAGCCAACCGAAGAGTAAACATGCTTGATAATCTTATTATTTTATTCTTATCAATAAATAATATTATCGCTATTTTACAAATTTTCCGTTGATCTTGCAAACTGATCATTTCCTTTCTCATCGGAGTCGAGTGATATAAAAAAATTATCGCTAGAAACTTAGGGTGCACGTGGCGTTGTCAATGAAATTGACATGAAATTGAAACCGTCGTCATATGTAAAATAGCGATAAACAGATTATCATTAGTCATGTCAACTCGATTGCTTTTCTCACTTTCGCCGTACCGGCTCAAGCGAGAAAATCAATCTTGTTGAGATGCTCAAAGATAATCTATCAAAGATAATCTATAAGTAGATGCGCGTTGATTGCGTTAATATCACATTATTATAAAAGCGCTTGACAACAACATTAAATACACACTACTAAAGTAGATTTTAAATATGTGTATTTAAGATAACTTTAAATAAGTATTAATATCGTATGATAATCTGTTCAAATGGTCATTAGAAAAGGCTCTATAATCTCAAACGATTCACATTTGGTGAAATTAACAGATGTATATTTTTCAAAAGGGGTATTTGTTAAAATACCAATCTTGATAACAAACTTCTTTCGTCTAGAGACTTGGGTAATCCTATTTCCTATTGGTTAGTATTTATCGCAAATACCTCAATCTGACAAAGATATTATAATAGTATAAACTGTTCAATGCATAGTGATTGTCTAGCATACATTTCAATTATACGAGGTGCTGTTCAAATAGAGTTTCGATGAACTTTGACTTGTATTTACTCACCACAGTCATCGTGAGGGGAGACTACTGTGTTACATAAACTGTCTTCACAACAATAGGTACAAGATCCTTCAAAGTCCCCACTCTCATCCCAATAACACTCTTCGGCATTATTTTCTTCTTTGTTCATACAAATCTGTAAATTTAACAAAAAAGGTCAGAAGAATCAAAAGGTCAATTACATCGTCAGTCATAATTGATTCATTAGATAAACATCCAATTAAAGTATCAATTGAACATATTTTAGACAAAATTATGGCATACATGACGACACCCGATAAAAGAACGTAATTTGACTGCATATTTTATCTAATATATCTAACGCAATGGTAAGCTTATTTTAATTAGTTTTTTTATATTTTTAATGTCGGGGCGTTTTATATCCGAATATACGGTATAGGTTTTTCTCATTGTCGAAGGTCGTTCGGTTGATAACATTCACTTAATTTGAACTTTTGTGTATAGTATTGTCTCATTGGCAATCCTACAAGATATCGTTATTTGAAAAATATATTGTAGTTTGCAAAACGGTTGAGTTTTTATCACTGATATTGAAAACCATCAAGCATGTAGTCTAGGAATTACTGAATTGCTTTCTAGTGAAAATGCTCCGAAAATTTTGTCAGGTATGAAAAAATATAACAATCGAGAGCTCAATGGAAATTACTACCAATTAGTAGAAAAAAAAATAACCAAATGCAATAGAGAGAAAATCAATCTCCGAACAATGAACAAAAGAATGAATACTTACATGCATGTGACTACACCCAGTTGTTATTAACTTGGTACCATCTTCTTCATAGTGATGCTGGGTCATACAATGTTCCTGAAATTATATAAAGCCCTAATAGAGAAAACATACTTGATTGCTTATGTCTGTTTCTCCATATGTGTTCTGTTTTTTATGTGTTGTTTGGCTGCTGTCTCAGTTGAACATATCAACTGTGCAGAAATCAGGATTGTTGTAGTATGTTTACTGTTTGTGTCAGGTCAAACTTATGTTTAATGGTATGCAGAATGCTATTAAAGTGTTGTATTTTTCAAAGATAAAAAAAAATAGATTTTTCGATCATTTATTTACTTGTAAAACTTGATGTTTGATTTTAACTGCTTTATGATTTTTAAAAATGTCAAAACCAAGTCCTAGTTGTCAATATCTTCATATAGAAGAGATTTGTTGATTGATTGTTGCTTGCTTATATTACAGTGACACATATTGCATTAATTTTCAGAACAATTAAATGCATAAAGGAGAAGGTCCGGTAAGGGACGATTTTGGCCTCAAATTTTAGGTTCATCTAACGAAAGATTTGGACATTTTTTAAACACTTAAGAGTGTCTATTTCAATTGATTCAATTAGTTTATGTGAAAGATTTTAACTGATTTAGTCATTAAAAACGCCCCGATTCAAACTTAGATATGAAAAATCTATCAAATATGCCAAAAAAACGTCATTTTTCAGATGGTTTTTGTCAAAATTGAAAGTGGCCGCATCCGTGTTCATCCTCAACCTTTATATATGTTATGTAATATCATCAAATACAACTTACATCTCAATATTATGAATGAACACGAATGTGGCCACTTTCATTTAAGACGGAAACCGTCTAAAATTTAACGAAAATGCTAAAATTGTGAAGATTTTAGTTATTTAATTTAGCATGACTTAATTATGCTAGTACCCGATATGTGTGCATTGTATTGTCAAAAAAAAACATATTTGTGTAGCAGAAGCATTCAACTTTCCAGTAAATAGCTTAAAGATTACATTTTCACAATTTTGTAAAACAGCTATATTTTGGGGACAAAAAGAGGTCTTACTGAACCTACTCCTTTCAAAAAAGGACCAACAAGATCAAAGATTATCAATTAGTACTATTCATATGGTCATAGTTTGAACTTACGTGATTTGTAAATGGTATAATGCCTTTATTTGTTTAATAAGTAAATTACCGTCAATAACAAAGATTATGACGGGTAGAATTAATTTTTCCTGAAAGATTGATGTAAGAGTGATAAAATTACGTTTAAAAAAAGCGTTGCTGTTTCTTGGTTTGATATTGTTTATGTTGAACAGCGATTTTGGTCATTGAAACCTGGATCGTTAGATCCCACTTTAATGTCTTTTTTTCAATAATAATCATAAATAAACACTTACATGGCCAGGTTGACAGACAGTGGTCTGGTCACATGTCTCTCCCTCGGGTAAATCAACACAGGAGTAGCAGCTGAATTCTTTAGCTTTTATTGCTTTAGTTAGTCTGTCAGTAGGGGATCCAAATACCAATCCTACAGCTAAAGCTATTGGAACAAACAAAAATCATTGGTACCGTTTCCAAAAATTGTTTGACAGCTGTTACTCTGTGGATTCATTTGTTTTCATGGGTAATTTTCATGGATTGAAGAAATATTGCATTGTTGTGGATATTTGAGTTCGTGGTTTTTCCAAAGTCTGAATACAAGCCTATAGAATATTTGTACAGCCCGTAACAGAGAAGTGATCGAATTGATGTTTCTTTACCGTCAAAATTAGCTACGTTATCGACAAACCTAATTGAGTAGTGACCGAACTATTGGTACTTTAACGTTAAAAAGATTGACAATGCTGACAAACTTTCATCTGTCGATAATCAAGTTTAATACCGATAATATTGAAAATAATTCTAATAATATGAAACAAAATATGTCCATGCACCATTTCGATTGGGCGAAAAGTAGTCATTTCTTTAAAGTCAGAACAGAAAAAAAAGATTTATGGAAGGACGTCTTGATAGTATTATTTCCTTTACAATTTTACCCAAAACTAAAAGAAATATAATGGTAAACAATTAAAAAGGTGTTTGATAGTAATGAAGTTCTTTATTTTTTCAGACTACAATTTGTACCGTATGTGTGATGGATTTGAATGTAATCAATAACTTTGAAATGTTTTCTCAAATGTATACACAAAAGGGAGGACTGGTATTTGTACTTCTGTTAGAATATGTCTTCGTCCGTTTTACATGCCAAACTTTTTTCTAGTACAGTTTAAACGGGAAACTTTTGTTGAGAATTTTTTTTAATATGACAAAATAACGAGCAAAACTATTTCTTGCAATGGCACACACAGAGAATATTTATTTTAGTAAAAATCAGCAAAAAAAAAAATGTCTCCAAAATATACCATGGCCAGGACCTGACAGTTTTTAGCAGTGTACAAATGATTGTATTTCGTTGAACAATTCGTGGGTCACCTTTATCCATGATATCTACGAAAGTTGATATCCCACATAAAATAAAGAATCCACAGTAACTAGAATGCAGTTTACAATTATAAATTATGTTAATTGGAAATCTATTAAAAAAAAATAGAAAAAAAATAAACCCTTTAAATGTCTTTTCATTATTTGTGCTGTAATGTTGATGTCCCATTGGCGCAAGCCAAACATTTACATTTTTTAGATATGCGTTTTGATCATTTTAAAATGTTATATATTTTTCGTTAATTTTTCATTTTCTCCCCCTTTTTTTACCAAACAAGAAAAAATTAAGAAGAAAACGGACGATAAGACAGGTTGAGACACCTTTTAATGTATTTTCCTAATCCCCATCTAAAATGGATGTCTAGTAATATGCTATCTTATGAGAATATACGCCTCCTTCTGATAGATTCAATGGATGCCAAACTCAGGATTATGTGTCTACATTTGCTTTATTTTTTTAACCTTAGATTGTAAAGATAAAAATAATTTCTTCTATTATTTTAAGTCAAATTATTCGAGCAAGAAATTGCAATTCTGATTTTATCATTCGCTTATAATCTTTTTAAACGTACGAAAAATATTAAATACAGTGTTTTCTCTTCGAGATTCGGAAGTTTTTAATGTTAAAAAGGTTAAAAAAAACAAAAACAATACTAATAACAAAAAAGATAGCAAATAGTTGTAAATATTCTTTACCTGTGACAAGAACTGTTGCAAACATTGTTTCCGAAATTATGAATGGTGTTAACAGTTAGTACAGCATCTCTTCTTTGGTATAAATATCTGTCGTGGGTGTGTATCACTTCAAATCCACTTTGTTTACTTAAGGGAACACTTTCTATAAACTACCAAAATATGAGCATTACGCGGTTTACAAATCTAGTAATATACATCATTGTACTATTTACCCTTTTCAAGCAATTTTAGTACGTTATAATTTGTCAGGAAATTGAAAGAAAAATGATTTTCTACTTAAAATGGAAGTTTGAGGCATTATAAATATTTATTAGTTTTAACTATCACACTGTTGTAAAATACATCATTTTCTGCCTAGTTATCTAAGAATTTGTATGTATTTTTTTTTTTTAGAGTTTAATTTGAATTGCGTTGTCGATACTTTATATACCATCCTGTCATGAAAAGGAATGTTAAAATGGGGTGCTTATGTCCTAAATCCCGCTTTCGGAAAGGAGGGGGGGATACCGGACTACCCAAATTTTCTCTGCTTTCCCCCCAGATCCATGTTATTACACTATATCCCACAGCCACACTTTTTAAATCCCCAATGTATATATTTGCCTTTTCGTACGCCAGTAAAACAACTCATGATGTGGTAGTTTTCCTTCTTGATTGGTAGTTCTAGGAAGAAATAAAATAATCTGAATCCAAGTCGTCTTATTCCTCAATTGGTAGAGTCACTGAAGAAATTTGGCGGGAAATTACGATATTGATAGAGAATTGGACTAACACGAAGAAGTCTATAGACATGAGACAAGGTGCAGAGGTGAAGCGTATCTTTGAATTATTAAGACAGATAAAAATATTTTACTCATATTGTTTCGCCTTTGTTGTTCTAATATTTGAAATTTAAATGATATCATAACATTTATGAACTGAATTTCAACATTCTATTACCTGACATCAATTAAATAACATAAATGCAATAATTCAATCGAAACAGAAAAAGTCGTGCGCACAAATAAATGAAACATAACAGAACAAAAAAAGTCATGAGCACAAATATTAATACTTAAACAGAATAAGTCATGAGCAGAAATGATTTTAAATATAAGCAGAAAAGAAATGAACATAAATAATAAAACCAGAAAAAAAGACACGAATGCATATTATTAAACAAAAAACAGAATAAGTCATGAGCACAAATGATTTTAAATATAAGCAGAAAAGAAATGAACACAAATAATAAAACCAGAAAAAAGACACGAATGCATATTATTAAACAAAAAACAGAATAAGTCATGAGCAGAAATGATTTTAAATATAAGCAGAAAAGAAATGAACATAAATAATAAAACCAGAAAAAAAGACACGAATGCATATTATTAAACAAAAAACAGAATAAGTCATGAGCACAAATGATTTTAAATATAAGCAGAAAAGAAATGAACACAAATAATAAAACCAGAAAAAAAGACACGAATACATATAATTTAACAAAAAAGAATAAGTCATGAGCACAAATAACCAAACAAAAACAGAATAAGTCATTTGTACAAATATATAAACCACAACAGAAGAAGTCACGAGCAGAAATAATCAAACCAAAACAGAATGTGACCAGAATTCAATTCTTAACTAAAACAGAAGTAAGTCATGGGCGTAAATAACTGAACAAAAACAAAATAGATCATGATAATGGAACCAAAAATAGAATAAGTCATGAGCACAAAAAAAACCCAACAGAATAAGACATTAGCATAAATGAATAAAACCATAAACAGAAAAGAAATAAACACAAATAATAAAAACAAAACAGAAAAAGAAATTAGCACATATAACTAAATCAACACAAAATAAGACATGACCCACTTTGTAGTATAACGTAATCAGAGATCAATATTTTAATTGATTGCACTTCGGTTTGCACCTCTTCATCAGGAACCTGATGTTCAGTTTTTGTCGTTTGTTGATGTGGTTCATAAGTTTTTCTCGTTTCTCGTTTTTTATATAGATTCGACCGTTTGTGGGTTTTTTTAATAGTTTAATACTAGTCATTATTTTGGGCCCTTTGTAGATTGCTGTTTGGGGAAATCTATACGGTTCCGTGTTGAAGACCGTACTTTAACCTATAATGGTTTACTTTTACAAATGGTGACTTAGGTGGTGATTTGTCTCATTGGCACTCACTTATCACATCTTCTTATATCTATGAGCATATTTAATTAAACCAAAACAGAATAAGAAATGAGCCCATATAATCCAACCAACACAAATAGATAAACCAAAACAAAATAAAACATTTTGAACACAAATTATTAAAAAAAATCAAATCAGGCAAAATGCTCAGAATAAGTCGGGAGCACCAATAATAAATCAAACCAGAGCAAGTCATTAGGAGCATATAATCAAAGTAAAACAGAATAAGACAAGACACATAAATAATATATCAAAACAGATGAAGACATAAGCACAATTAACCAAAACAGTATAAGTCATGAGCACAAATAAAAGAATAAGACAAAAACAAAAATAGTTTAACTAAATAAGAACAAGATGAATCCTACAACTCGGAAAAAGACAAGAAATCAAATAAACCATTCCAACCAAAACTGGACGATAAGAACACAAATATCAAAACAAAACAAAATAAGACAAGAATAAAAAAAGACCCAAACAAAAAAGAATAAGGCTAGAAGCCCAAATAAACAAACAGAAATGGAATAAAGAAAAAAAGCACAAATAAACAAACCAACTAAAATGGAATTAGACTAGAAGCACAAACCAACAAGCTAGCATAGAATAATATATGAGTACGAATAACAAGTATACAGAACAAGGCTTAATCACAAAAAAGCACGAACAAACAAAATAAGACATGAGCGCAAGTAGCCAACATATCATACGACGTAAGAACAAATAAAACGGCAAATACAACATGGGCACACACGAAAAAAAAACATCCAATGAAATACACAAAACAAGAACACACATAAAACATCGAATATAAAATACAACAAGAGCTGAAAAAAATATATAAATAACAATTTAAAAGCAAAAAAAAAAAAAAAATCAAAAAATCAAAAAGTACAACAGAATACGACATGAGAATAAAAAATGAAATAATAAAAAAAATTATAAATTAAAACTGTTGCAAATCGGACTTCATTATAAATCTAGAGGGATAAGTAATAAGTGTGTCTGTCTTTTTTAAAATAATTAATTTCAACCATTTAATTAAATAAAAATAACATAGCTTGTATGGTGTGATGTCAAATAAACAAATAATACTCTGTTGTCATATTGATGTTGTTAAGGTAAATGCATCCTACACTTTCCAATGGAATACGTCACTTTCAATATAACCTTTTTATTTATACATATTTTATTCAACTTAAGATGGTTTACAATTATGAGTATGGACACTAAGTATTAAGGATGATAATTTGAGTATTTACTTAACATTTAAGTATTTAAAAAGTAGAACACTGCCTGTTTACCAAATAATGCATTGGAAGTTAAAATATTTCAATAGATATGATACCTCCATATTGTAGGTCAACATTGTATGAGGTTAATATCATTATTGTTGCTAACCAAAATCAAACCAGAATGTTCAGCCTTGTTTATAAATTACGTCCTTTTTGATAGGCAACAAACAAAAAGAAGGAAAAACCTCTTTTGATATTGAATATCCGCATTATTAGTGTGCTACAAGCTTACTTTGTGGCATGGGTTTCGATAATTGTTGAAGACCGTAAAAGTAAACTTCTACGTCATTTGGTTTTTTGTGGAGAGTTATCTCGTTGGCATCTATACCACATCTTCTTATTTCTATTATATCAACCAGATTAAGTTTTCCGAATTCTTCCTTTATTGTGTCTGAACAACCTTTCCGATGACATTTGCTGTCCATTTTATTATATTTTAAGGAAACCTGCCACTTTTGGACCAAGCTGTAAGTTATTCATTTTGAAAAAAAAAAAGTATCTTTAGTAATATAAAATTGAGAATTGAATTGAGAATGCGTCCAATGGACAACAACCCGACAAAACAGCAGAAAACAACAGAAAGAAACTTTTGAATTTTTGAAATACAAAGGATTTTCGACCTCGGGAATAGATTACCTTAGCTGTATTTGGCAAAACTTTTAGGAATGTTGGTCCTCAATGCTCTTCAACTTTGTTCTTTATTTGGCCTTTTTAACTTTTTTTGGATTCGAGATTCACTGATGAGACTTTTGTAGACGAAACGCGCGTCTGGCGTAAATACAAAATTTAACCCTGGGATCTATGATGAGTTTATTTATCCACCAATGGTTGTTAAACTATTATGTTTGTATTATCATTTAGTTTGATAATTTCTCGTTCGTTTAATTTTGACCTAGTAGGACTGTTCCAATTGCTGGCCATAGTTAAAGGTCGATTGCGGTTAAACTGTGAAATGTATTTTTCTTCATTCACTTCTTTGGTCTCAAAATCGGTCAAAACAAACTACATTTTGGATCAAATATGTCAATTAAACGGGTTTTCAGCGAAAGTAAAAGCTTTAATAAACATTCTGTCGTACCTCAGAAACTGTAAGTATGCCTTGTTCATACGTTCATTTAATTCAAATTGAATTCGAATCGAATGCGAATCGAATTCGCTAATCGCGTTCATACACTCTTCTTTTATTGATTCGAATTGGCTAAATCGCATTATCCAATTTGCATTAGAAATGCGTTTTTGTTAATACGAATTGTAAGTTAACGTCGTTCCGACAGTATTGGAATTTACGTTTGGACGTAAAACGTTTCGGATGCAAATTAAATTGATTCGAAATGTGCAAACTGTCAATTATCCTCATGTACTAGTACTTGAATCATTTGGCGATATACTATTTAATTTGATTTAAAACATGACTTTTTCATGGATTCCTCTCAATAAAAATCATTTTTCTAATGTTTGATTTTATAAATTTCCAAGTCAAGGAAACACTTTCAAAGGGTAAAATTCCAAAAGAGTGATTTACATTAGGTTAATTTTTCTCTGAAAAATAAATGCACATGTTGGAAATATTTTAAATCGACAATTGCGGAAAAACTGAAAAACATCATAAATCGACTTATATGTAACTATAAAAAAAAAAAAAAAATCCAGTGAGATTGGTATTGTTTGCTAGTCTGCCTGGCGTGTGGGCACATCATTTGAAAGATTTGGCTAGTGTGGAAGGTCTGACTTATGAGGTGTTATTTAATTGGCTCATCTCGTTGTTCCATAAAGGGTAAAGGAAGTAGTCTCCCTTCTCCCTAGTGCAAAATTACAAATTGATCTAACAAATGCACAAATAGACATCAAAAGGTCAATAATAGGTCAATAAAATAAACCTAAAGTACAAATAGAAAGCATAAAAAATTGAGAAAGATCCCTAAATAACATTCAGTTGTGATGTTTGTACAAAGGTGTTCTCTTGTAGAACAATGATTTATAACTGAAAGTCAGTTTTAAATAGTATTAATCCTCATCAGAGTTCAAAATAAGGAGATGTGGTTGTAATGAACGATCGATAAAAACTTTTACAGACTGGAGATAAGCAATCTCCATTATAAACTTACAAAAGTAGTGAAAGTAGTGTGAATATGGGATATATGTTATACTTGTCAATGGAAAGCCAAAGCTACCTGTTGACATCGTGCACCTTTATTTTTATTTATTTTTTCTAATCATTTTTCAAGTTACAAAGTAGAGTGTGTAGAGGGTTTAGATCTACATTTTGATTTAAAAAAAATGTTAAAAAAAAGTCGCCTCGCTGCTCTAATAACTATTTCTATATTGAAGGAAAATTTCGATTCTTTACTTAAACCCAGGGTCAGCCCTTGTTTACGTTATGTAGCTATATTATATAGGTTGTGTTTTTTTTCCCTACGAGATAACTATGCATAACTAATGAATGTGTAATCTGTGTAAAAAAACTTTTTTAAGAATATCAAAAGGTGTTTTGTGCACATGGTTTACAGTTCGTTTTAAAAGAGTTATACTTTGAACTTTATGCGACTGTCTAGAAATTAGAGGTTTGGCTAGCTATAAAACCAGGTTACATACACTATTTTCTACATAAGAAAATGCATGTACCAAGTCAGGAATATGACAGTTATTGTTCGGTCATTTGATGTGATTGAGCTTTTGCTTAGGGACTTTCGGTTCAAAATTTTCCTCGGAGCTCTGTATTTTTGCTATTTTACTTTTTATGTGTTCAAACCATAGTTGGTAAATATAGAATGCATGAACATTAACACGTGCATTTATAATGTAAACATAACATATTGTACATTGTGGAACGATAGGTTGATTGAAGACGAATATCATTTAACTTCGATATGTAGAAAAGGTAAAATATATATTGAAATAACTATATCGTGTCTAAAAAAGTCCGAAAACTCACGCTGGTTTTTTTTTTTTTTAAATATGTGGTAAAATGTAAATTATATGTCTCATGATGGTATTAAGAATTAACTTTTTAATAAGGATTATTTAGTTGGTTTTTTTTATAAGAAATTAACAATTCTATGTTATATAATAAGTTATATATAATAATACTTTCTAACATCGATTTTGTTTAAAAGATGACAACATGTGTGTGTAGCACTATTCATCATCAGAACGAACTACAAATATACAATAAAATTGTGAATGGAAACGGGGAATGTGTCAAGAGACCAAAGTGCAGAAACACAGGCCAAGACCGTCAATGGATCTTCAACACACAGAGAAAATCACGCATCCGGCGGCGGGCTTTAGCTAGGCCCGAAACAAAATATGTACTAATTCAGCGAAATGGACGTCACACTAAACTCCGAAACATAAACGAACCAAAATTAAATCAAACACACAAGGCTAACGAAGGCCAGTGGTTCATGACTTGGGACTGACGAAACATCATGACTTGGGACTGACGAAACATTCATGACTTGGGACTGACGAAACATTCATGACTTGGGACTGACGAAACATTCATGACTTGGGACTGACGAAACAAATGCAGCGGTGTTAAACATGTTTTGTACATCCTTTAGAAATACAGCAACTTTAAAATCAAGGTTAATAAACGTTAACAGTGGCTTTTTGACATTTTCTAATATATATCCGTACATTCTTTATTTTCTAATTTTCTATTAGTATTCACCATTATATTTTATTTAAAGGGGTGCACGATTTTTAAAAAGTTACTACAACTTTACCTTTTTTTTTTTTTTTAATTATGATATTAATGTATTGTGCTTAAAATGGTCGAATCAAATTAACAAAATAACGAATGTTTACACTAAAATCTTTTTGGAGAATAATGGAGATGATAATTGACTTGGCCTACTGACCACCAGACTGTATAAATAAAATAAAACAATGTCTACCTTATAAGTAATATTGACTAGGGTAATTGACTCCGAAGTGTCTGTTTCATTACATACATTTTATGGTAAGTAGTCATACAAATATGATAAAGACAACAGTGTCGTTCAATGTTTTCATTGGAATTCTACTTAAAAATAAAAGAAAAGTAAGAAGAGAAATGAAACAATCCATTTCACTGAAAATTCATCATATAGATATAACCTCATGGGAACAACTGCAAATTACTCGATTTGCAGTGTATAAAGTACGTGCCTGTATTATTGGCACAAATGAAATAGGGTTTGTGGCGAATATGAAAGATTATGTTGGCGCAAATGAAATGCCCATTGTTGCAAAATCATAGCACCGACAGAATAGTCATATATAGTTCAAAAGATAGAACACGCTATTATTATTTGTTTGCATCCGATACTTATTTTGACAATTGGTGTTTATTCAGTTATGTTACTTTCAGTTGATTTTTATAGAAAATAAGCAATCAAAGTTATCTTACGATGTTAATTGATATGTAAACTCGGCGTTTTACTCACAAAAACAAAAACAAAATCTTTCGGATTTTATTCAGTTTGTGGATGAGTTGGTCAATAATACATCAATAACTTTTCACTGACAATCTTGGGGGCTTTATTCAGTTTTTGAGTAAGCGAGCGAATTTTCCACATCAATTAATTTCTTCAAAATGACATTTTTTCTCTCTAATTATATGACAATTCTTTAAGAATTTTTCTAACACAATTAGACACTCAACAACAAAACAACGTAGATGTACACAAATGTATATTGTGAACACCTCTGAAGATGATAGCTGTCGAGCTTGACTTCCTACAAATGGAATGTTTCTTAGTTCGAGTCAATATAATACATGTAAATAAAAGTATTTTTTTCAAAACACAACATTGACCTATCTTAACACCATGTCAATATATTTAACCTTGTACCATTGAAGTTGGCGTAAAAACTGGAGTACATACAGGTTTGTAGAGTTCAAGTTTATAAATGATAAGCCTACTGTGTTAAAAAAAAACAATCTGTCAATTTTTTTAATTGTTTAAAAAATGATATTCGTATTCATCTTTATTTCGATCTGTTATAACAGAAAAGACAGGAATTTGCTTATCTGCCTAGTTTGTGGCACATCATTTGAAAAATTTGGCTAGTGTGGGAGGCCTGACTTATGAGGTGTCATTTAATTGGCTCATCTCGTTGTCCCATAAAGCGTAAAGCGAGTAGTCTTCCTTCTCCCTAGTGCAACATTACAAATTGATCCAACAAATGCACAAATAGACATCAAAAATTGTATAATAGGTCAATAAAATAAACCTAAAGTACAAATAGAAAGCATCCCTAAGTAACACTCAGTTGTGATGTTTGTAAAAAGGTGTTCTCTTGTAGAACAATGATTTATTACTGAAAGTCAATTATATATAATATTACTACAAAATAATGTTTTCAAATAAGGAGATGTGGTTGCATAGAACGATATGACACCAGCAAAATGTCGCCTCGTTGCGCTATCTTTAAAGAAAATAAACCCTGGGTCAGCCCTTGTTTTCGTTATGAGGTTATACCATATAGGTAGTGTCATTATCATTTTTTAACTTTCCTTACGAAAGAACTGTGTATAACCTTATGAATGCGTAAACCGTGTAAACATCTTTTTTTAAGACTCATCAAAAAGTATTTTATGCAAATGGCTTGCAGTTTCATTTTAAAAGAGTCACACTTTGAATTTTATGCGACTGTCATTTTTACAAGTTAGTGGTTTAGATAGCTACAAAGTCAGGTTTAATCCACCATTTTCAATTAAGAAAATTCCAGAACCAAGTCAGGGATATGAAAGTTGTTATCCATTCATTTGATGTATTTGAGATTTTTATTTTGCCATATTAACTTTCCGTTTAGAATTTTCTTCAGAGTTCGTTTTTTGTTTGTTATTTTACTATTATGTGATTTAAGCCATTAAATAGTAAATTTAGAATGCATGCACATTAATAACCGGTCATTAATAGGTGCATTTATAATGTAAATATAAATGAAATATTTTGTACATTATGGAATGATCTGATAATTGCAAACGAGTTCCATTTTACTCTGATATACAAGACGAAGTATAGAAGATGGCAAAGATAAAACATATATAAAAAAGGGAGAAGGTTTGGTACCATTAAAACGTTTAATCCCGCTGCAAATGTTTGCACCTGTCCTAAGTCAAGAATCTGATGTACAGTAGTTGTCGTTTGTTTATGTAATTTATACGTGTTTCTCGTTTCTCGTTTCTCGTTTTTTATATAGATTAGACCGTTGGTTTTCCCGTTTGAATGGTTTTACACTAGTAATTTTTGGGGCCCTTTATAGCTTATTGTTCGTTGTGAGCAAATGCTCCGTGTTGAAGGCCGTACATTGACCTATAATGGTTTACTTTTATAAATTGTTATTTAGATGTAGAGTTGTCTCATTGGCGCTCACACCACATCTTCCTATATCTATAAATACAAATATTTAATGACTAGTCTGAACACTCACGCTGTTTTTTGAAAGATGCGGGAAAATTTTAGTCATGCCTCGAGATGGTTTTAAAACATAACTAGTTGTTAAGAGTTATCTGGTTGTTTCAGAAAAGAAATGATCAATTCTATGTTTTACATTATGCTATATAAGAAGCTATGGTTATACTTACTAACATCGGTTTTGTTTTAAAGATGAAAACATTATTAATATATTTAGTCGTCCTTAAATCTAGAATAGAACAAATTTAACATGTGTGTATCGCATTATCATCATCAGAACGAGCTACAAATATACAATAGAATTGAGAATGGCAATTGGGAGTACATCAAAGAGACAACAACCCGACCAAAGGGCAGAAAACAGCTCAAGGTCACCAAAAGGTCTTCAACATACCGGAAAAATCCGGCACCCGGAGACAGGCTTTCAGCTGGCCCCGTAACAAAATATGTACTAGTTCAGCGAACATGGACGTCACTCTTAACTCAGAGATTATAAAATGGACCAAAACCAAACAAATCACACAAGCCTAGCAAAGGCCAGAGGTTCCTGATTGGGGACAGGCACAACAAATAACGTTATCAGGTTTCTTTATTTCTTTAATGCCATATTCTTTATTCAGCCGCGCATTCTTTATTTTCTAATAGTATTCATCATTATATTTTTGTTACAGGAAGACAAATTTTTAAGAGTTACTACTTTACTAATTCCCCCCCTTAATATATGATATTGATGCATTGAACATGTACTTCACAAAATAACGAAATAATTACGCTAAAATCCTTTTCAAGTGCAAAAAAGATGGTAATGGACTTGACCTACTGACCAGCAGACTGTACAAATAAAACAAAACAATGTCTATCTTATAAGTAATTCATTATATATATATATATATATATATATATATAAAATGACTGAATAAATAGTCAACGATCAATCTTACAGGGCGATGGATCATGTAATATGATTCTGTACACTACAAAATATAATATATAACAAGTCAAAAAGGGTACAACATCACCATTAAATAACTATAAAATACACAAATATTAGATATTTCGGATAACAGATATCCTTCTTCGGTAATTGCACAATGACAAATGAATCATGTCAATTCAAATTGAGACTCTATCAAAATCTTGATTTATACAATTTAAGCGAACGCTGGAACAATTTTAAAATTTCCAAACACACCGCAAAGACTACAGAAATATGCCAAAAATAAAAATAGTTATTTACGATGTGAAATGGCACAACTCTAGATTTCCAAAGGTTGTGACAGTTGAGATGTTATAACTGCATTGAGGGCAGTCCTCAAACAAAAAAATCAAAAATGTCCTAACCGATCAAGGATGGTATAAATTAGACAACGGTAGGGCAATTACAACAAAAACTACATATTTAAGCCTCCCAAACGAATATCAGTATAATACTGATTGAAAAAATAAGTATTGTATAATGAGGTAAAATAATTGAACGTGGCAACGTACTTATACATCATCCCGAATCAATGAAAACCTGTAATTTAAACTGTTATTTTAAAAATAATTTCGAACTGTAAAGCCAGTACTAAATCCGGCGTTGTTTGAAACAGGTAGTCACAGGAAAATGAGGGACTCGTTCTATGTTTTTTCATTTATACCCTCTGGGGAGACTGTCCGTAACTTTCTTATCCAAAATCTTTCCCGAGCGACTCTGTCGACCTTCGACCAACCCTCATTATACAAAGTTTAAAATTGTTCCAGCGTTCGCTTAAATTGTATAAATCAAGATTTTGATAGAGTCTCAATTTGAATTGACATGATTCATTTGTCATTGTGCAATTACCGAAGAAGGATATCTGTTATCCGAAATATCTAATATTTGTGTATTTTATAGTTACACACGGCCAGCGAAAGCTCTTTTTTTGAGAGCCCAGGTGGTCGTGTGGTCTAGCGGGACGGCTGCAGTGCAGGCGATTTGGTGTCACGATATCACAATGGCATGGGTTCGAATCCCGGCGAGGAAGAACCAAACATTTGCGAAAGCAAATTTACAGATCTAACATTGTTGGGTTGATGTTTAGACGAGTATATATATATATATATATATATGGTTTCCCAATATTCCACAATGACTAGCATTTTAATCTTTTCTTATTCTAGTATGCTTGTTAATTGGCACCCAATGGCAAGATAAAAAAAAAATATACTTAATACCAAATATATACCTAATTCAGCCTGACTATGGTCGGTTTCTAAGGAGTAAATTATCGATGAAGGACGCCAAGAAATTGCAATAGCTCACCTTATATTTTATTTCACAAAACTCATAAGAAGTACTACGCATAAATAGGATATAATGGGTTAAAGTGAGTTAGCTAGTAACATTAGTGATAAGTTAAATTCCAAGCGAGAAAGAGTATTGTTATAATTCGTGCGCTTATCAGAATTATTGAATTTTTTTGAAATCTACTTTTGATTTTATTTGAATGAGATAACGCATTAAAGAGTATTAAAGTGAACAGATGTCAAGAAATCTCTATTTTCCAAGTCAAACAGTGTTGCAAATATTTTCAGAATGTGCCTATTGTATTAAGCATCGTACATCTTGATTATTACACTCTCACATCCACAAATGCTGTAGATTTTTTTTCTTCACCCGAACACTTCAAAATACATGGACATTAAAATAAGATTGGTGTGGTCGCATTTCTATAATTAATATATGCAGTCAACAGATAAAATAACGGATAAATGACGAATAAAATCAAACACGTATCTTTGATATCGTTATTACTAAGCCAGTGTTATTCATTTGAAACTTAGAATACGAAGAACGTTTTGCTTTGTATGTGTGAACTTGGATTATAGTATTGACAAAAGGATATATAATTTGCTTTGAATTAATCACAGTATCCTTCTAGTCTCTAATGTTTGTGTAAACTTCGATAACTATTTTGACCTAAGGGAAATGATTTATGTCAGTTTTGATTTATTATGAAGTAACTATTTACATGGAAGACAGGGAATTGGTGAACACCTTAACAATCTGAGAGACAGGCGCCACACATTATTTCCCCATGATAATGTTCACTTAATATGATAATTTCCATATGGAGATAGCGCCATTGACCACTGTCTTGTGCCGATTGAAAACCTAGCTGTTTTGGCTTTCTGTCTTAGACTTGACATACAAACTATAAAGCATATCAAACGATAAAACTTTAAACTGTTTATACATTTTTTTCATGCCAATGTGTTCGTTAAATCTTTTTTTATACTAATATATTCAATAATTTGAGGTAACTGAATAAGAATTATACATCAAAGCAACAGCTAGGGTATTTGAACAAATTCTGTGTAAATGTTAAATCCTTACAAAATATGTGTTTATACTCTTTCGGAATTACGGTTGCAGCATAAAAGGAACCAATTGTACACAAATTTGTCAACATTTAAGTTGAAGTTATTTCGATGAACGCCATTATCGTTTCTTTACACTTAAAAATGTAGGTGTAACAAATGATCCATTAATACATATGATATTAGCTGTAGTATAATTATTCATCTTTTTTTCTGTTTACATGTCTGTCACTGAGTTTTTCTGGCATGATCAACACGAAGGCAGCGTCTAGCAGGGCAAGTGACGGTTTCTTCCTATAAACCAGCGGATTTCTAAAGTACATTTTGTCGAGCCTGCGAGCCTGTACAAACATCGTAGTTTTAAAATAAGAAAAAAGAAAGGTTTCTCATTCCATTTTTTTATAGCTAAGCTGGGACATAAAATATTTCATCATATTTTGTGTACAACGTAAGTCTTAAATCAGTGTTTTAAAGTCAGAAAGATAGTTAAAATAATTTTTGTTGATTTCTGCCAAAAAAGAAATGTATCTAAGAATATCTGAATAACAGAAATCCGATTTTAACTACAGTTTTAGACTCAATGGAAATTATAACGACCTTTTGAATATCTTTTCCTGAAACGTGACAATTTTTGGGTCGAATTTAATGAGGATCATATTAAAGTTTGTTTAAAAAAAAAAGGGGGATTACCTGGAGAAAAATCAGACTTCATTTGGATGGACGTGTCTTAAAAATTAAGACAGTAGATAAAAAAGAAAGTTGTGGGGTAAGGGGAGTAAAAGATTGGAAATAGAAACGTATTTTCTGTTTATTTGACATTAAATTCAGTTGATATAACATCTTTCTTGGTTCTCTTTCTCTAAGCATATCATTGAGCCGGGGAAAGAATTTCAAAAGCAATTAATCCAAACTCAATAAACCTTTCAGTTATGATTTGTTTTTCATACACCGATTTCAAAGTACACAATTTGTCAAAGTCTTAATCGTCACTAATTAAATAAAAATTGGGAATAAATTTAACAAAAATGATAAAAAAAATAAATCAACCACAATCAATCGCAATTTAAGAATAAGTCTAAATATAAAAAAGTTATTAATTTAAAACATACCAAAATCGTATTTCCTTCTTTTTTACCCTACAAGAAACTTGTCCACATTTCTAAAACGTTCACATAAATTGATTGCGTCATGTGTTAAAACAGTTATTGGCCAATCAAAACGGTATATTGGATTTTATGTGCACGGCTCGTGTGACCCTTTAACCCGAACTCCTACGTCGTTCGGGTTAATTATGGTCACACAGCCGTGCACATTAAATCCAATATACCGACGTGCTTGGTCAATAACTATAACATATTTTAGAGGTGAAAGACTTGGATGCTTCATACTTTGTATATAGATGCCTCATGTTACGAAGTTTCCGTCAGTTACATGTCCAATGTCCTTGACCTCATTTTCATGGTTCAGCGACTACTTGAAAAAAAGTTAAGATTTTTTGTAATGTTAAATTCTCTCTTATTATAAGTAATAGGATTACTATATTTGGTATGGGCGTACCTTGCAAGTCCTCATGCCCGTCAGACAGTTTTCACTTGACCTCGACCTCATGTCATGGATCAGTGAACAAGGTTAGGTTTTGGTGGTCAAGTCCATATCTCAGATACTATAAGCAATAGGTCTTGTATAATCGGTGTATGGAAGGACTGTAATGTGTACATGTCCAACTGGCAGGTGTCATATGAACTTGATCTCATTTTCATGGTTCAGTGATTATCGTTAAGTTTTTGTGTTTTGATCTGTTTTTCTTTTACTTCATGCAATAGGTCTACTATATTTGGTGTATGGAATGATTGCAAGGTGTACATGTCCAACTGGCAGGTGTCATCTGACCTTGACCTCATTTTTATGGTTCAGTGGTTATAGTTAGATTGTTGTGTTTTGGTCTGTTTTTCTTATACAGTATGCAATAGGTCTACTATATTTGGTGTATTGAATGATTGTAAGGTGTACATTTCTAGCTGGCAGGTGTCATCTGTTCTTGACCTCATTTTCATAGTTCAGTGGTCAAAGTTAAATTTGAGATTTTTTGGTTTTTTTTAATACTATATGAATAACTAATTATTTGGTGTATGGAAATATTGTATGATCTATATGTCAGTCGCACAGGTTTTATTTGACATTTTCACGGTTCATTGGTTAATGTTTAGTTTTCTTTGTCAATGTTAAGTTTATGTGACAGTTGTAATAAAGCTTTATATAGGACTATCAACATAACATCAATGATTAGTAAAGAAGGCGAGACATTTTAGTGTGTACACTCTTGTTTATGTAGGGCTAGTTTTGCTTGGCATTTACCTTCCTGAAAGTGCTGTTGTTGCAAGAGATTTGTTAGTACTTTTGTTTGTAGTTTCGTCTTTTTTTCTTAAATTTAGCTCAATTTTTCTCTGTTTTGAATAACAGAATGTGTCATCAGATTTAAGTTAGGTAAGTATTGTAAATACTGCATTGAGGTGCAAAAACTTGTTATCGTAAGCTTAATAATTCTTCCAATCTTTACGATTCAGATTTCAATAATTAAACCATAAAGATACAAGTCGTATATTTTCATTTTGCACTGGGTCATAAATTAAGATAACATCATCTAGTTTGTTCATGATTTTTATTTCTATAGTTGTTTCAACAATCATACTCCCCTCTTTCCAAATCCATTAAAAGATTCTGTAAATGGCCTTTGGTGTGCAATTGTCACATGTTTAGTCTTTCCTAAAACGAGGCTGATGTGAGCAGTTCGAGAAGTACTGAAAACTGTAGTGACATTTTTCTGCATGCCGTCCAACAGATACGATACGACAACCTTCTCAGATGGTACACCAACCAATTGGAGAACCATATCGTCCTCGGTATATATGATATCTGTTACTCGTTGTGGAGACATTGGAACAAATTTGTCATGTTCACCATATATCGCAATGGTATGTTGTCCTCTGCGATAAGAAAAGGGCATGCAATTCGTTAATACATTTACATGAACAAGGTGACTTAAAAAATGTACGTTAAAGAGACAGACAATAGTATTTGTTCCCAAATGCTCTAAACAGGAATTTTATTTTAAAATTATTTACAATATTTTACTGTGGAGTATTATTTTTCTTTACGGCATCTATAAACATATATATGTCATAATATTTCTGTCCTACTATGTTACAGTGTTATGTTTTTCTTTGCCTAATACGTTCTCCTATTTTTTTGTATTGAAGTCCTGTATTATTATGTTGTCATTTTAATGTTATATTTAACAATGTGCGAGGTTTGGCATGCCACAAAACCAGGTTCAACCCACCATTTTTTTTCTTTAAAAATGTCCTGTACCAAGTCAGGAAAATGGCCATTGTTATATCATAGTTCGTTTCTGTGTGTGTAACAATTTTACTTTGTGTTTCCGTTGTGTCGTTTGTTTTCTCTTATATTTGAGTGTGAATTCACATTACTATAAGACGTGTCACGGTACTTTTCTATCCCAAATTCATGTATTTGGTTTTGATGTTATATTGGTTATTCTCATCGGATTTTGTCTTAGTCCGTTGCTGTGTGTGTTACATTTGAATGTTGTGTCGTTGTTCTCCTATTATATTTAATGCGTTTAATTCCCTCAGTTTTAGTTTGTTTCCCCGATTTTGTTTTTTGTCCATAGATTTACGATTTTTGAACAGCGGTATACTACTGTTGCCTTTATTTACAGTCCAACAGCTTTTGATAGACCACTGGACGTTTGTTAATTTTTTTTACCAAAAGTATAAATTCGATGGGATATCAAGTAAGTACAAAATGTATTTGTAGACTATCCGACCATGTTTCCCTTACATACAGTTTCTATGTGCCTTTATACAAAATACTACGCAAGCAACAACTCATTTTAAAGATCCTTAGCAAAATATACGAATCAGGAATCTGAAGTTCAGTAGTTGTCGTTTATTGAAGTGGTTTATAAGTGTTGTTCATTTCTCGATTGTTTTTTTTATATAGATTAGACCGCTGGTTTTCCCGTTTGAATGGTTTTTTATTAGTAATTTTCTGGGGCCCTTTTATATAGCTTGCTGTTCGGTTTGAGCCAGTTATAAATTTTCACTTGGATGGAGAGTTGTCTCATTGGCACTCATACGACATCACCCTATATATAAATAACTTACACAATTATTATTGGTGATAGGTAAAACAAACAGAATTGATCACTAGTGCATCCATTGAGATTGAGTGGGTATTTACCATTGAAAGGCATTGCAGCCTCTGGTTTGTTGTACGGAAACACTATGCTGTCATAAAACTGAAAAGGACAACAGACAAAATCATAAATCATTGATGAAACTCACGCCTTCTGTGTAAACCGTAACAACACAGACACAGCAAATTACGGAAATGTACATTTATTTGTCTAAGTATGTTTAAAAACTTATTTCGAACGCTCTTAATATATATGCTCACAGCAGTCAGGGGAGTCATTTGTAATCAAAACACACATATTACGGTAACTGCAGTTTTGTATCGACACTTCATAATATGACTCTCTGTAAAGCTTCTGAAATTATAATTCTACTTATCATGTTTACTGTAAAAAAAAGTAATGCAAATGTGAGTTGGACAATAGTTAGACAGTATTTCTTCTCAAAACTGCTCTAATTCACATAAAAATCACATGCATTGTAAAGAATCTGGACTTTACTATCCTTAGTTCCAGGAATATATACAGCCTCATTGTGGATTTTTTTTTCTGTTATCGTAAAATCAAAAATTGTGCAATGGGTTTTTATAAAAGAATGAAGAGAAGTTTGCGTTGTTAGTTCATGTATTTCAGTTTCTGCAATATCCGCATCAATTAATGTTTAAAAACGATATATTTCCCATCTTTAATGCTGAGAAGGACATTGTAGACATTACTGAATTAACCAAATCTTGTTTATACCTTGACCCGTAATTATATATGACAAACGTGAAGGTTTCAGTCTCCCAACTAAAACATATTTTACATTTCCTTTTTCTGACAGTTACATTCCATTTTCACCATCATATGGTGTCATAATTTGTACAGTTTACCAACTACGCAAAATCTTATTTTTAATTCATGTATTGACATGACCGCTAGACCACAAACACTCTCATATTTAATTGTTAGTCACGGATATGGTTGCCTTTAGAGTTGGTCGACCGTTATCAGTTGAGTGTGCTAGTGCACATTTGTTTTAGTCTTGTAATTTTATTAACTTTGGCCCTTTCCCGAATGTCATTGATTATGGTCAACAGGCTCTAATCTCTCACTTTATATGAGGTGAATTTCAAGAATGCATTTCGAAGCAATCCCATAATATTCACGATTATTTTTGTTCATTGAGAGGCAACGTTTTATGAATGTTGCACTGTGCTATTTTTAGTAGTTTTTAACGTTAAATTATTTGTACATCTTTCCTGTTATGTGTTACTGTATTGTCTCATTGAAGTATACATCGTAAATAAACACGTTTATTTTAAAACCAGTTGTTGTCATGGTACGGGTTATGTTCTTCTCATATATTTAATGATGGTATGATAATAAATCCCTAAGTGAGGGACCGTGCTTGATATTCATATGTTTTCAATCAGTTTAATTGAGGTCTGGAGCTGGCATGTCAGTAACTGCTAGTAGTCCTTTGTAAATTTATGTATCATTTTCATTGTCATTTGGTTAAGTTCTTATGTTACTCATTTGACTCGGACTTCTTTTAAACTGAGTTATACTGTGCGTATTGTTGTCTTTTTTGTTTTTTCTACATTGGCTTAAGGTATAAGGGGAGTGTTGAGATCTGAAAAAACATGTTTAACCCCGCCGAATTTTTGCACCTGTCCCAAGTCAAGAGTCGCTAGAATTTGTGAGTCTTGTATGATTTTTTATTTCAGTTTCTTTTATATATTTTGGAGTTTAGTATGACGTCCATTATCACTTCAAACAAGTACATATTTTTGTTTAGGGACCAGCCGAAGCACACCTCCGGGTGCGGGATTTTCTCGCTGTATTGAAGACCCATTGGTGGCCTTCGGCTGTTTTCTGCTCCTTGGTTGGGTTGTTGTCTATTTGACACATATCTCATTTCAATTCTAAATTTTATCTAGTAGATTTTTATTGATATTCATTATGAATTATTCCATTTACTTACTTGATACGGGAATTCTGTTTGGTATGCTCTGAGTTTGTATGGTTTAGACATATTAGCAGCTAATAGTATACCAAATTGAGTAGTTTTGTCACCATATATCTCTGATAAGGAGGTCCAAACTTGACCGTCTGGGCCATTAAAGTCTGGAAATGCTGCCTATAATGATTGCTTTTCGAATCAATTAATTTAAAGTGTAATTTTCTATGGTAAACAACAACAAACCCAATATCTATCTGAGCGTCATTTTAAACTACAATGTAATGCTATATTTTATTATGCATGCTGCTGACCATATATCTGTCCACAAACAAATTGGCTAAGTATTTCTAATAGGGTTGTGCGCTGCACTTTAAACGAAGTTCAGAGAATATTGAATTAACAGTAAAAGTTGCAATTGTCATAATAGCAAAACGCATTGAGTGTGTAGGTAAAGGTAATATATATCTTCACTAGCTAGCTTGTTAATTGAACCGTGAAGTCATTATAAGGTTAATTATACTAGTACTAGTTCTCTTCTTTCGTAGTAGTCTAGTCCTACAGAAAGATAAATTGGTTATCTGTCGGACTAGTCTATTCTTAAAGGAGAGTAGTACACCTAACCTAATAATGACAAACAAGCAAGCTAATCAAAGATTACCTACACACTCAATGCATTTTGCTGTAATAGCCATTTTTTTTTTTTACATTTTGATGAATCACAGTTTTACATTTTAAACCTTCTTTCACCAAATAGTAATTTGAATGATTACATGTAGGCACTGTTTTGTTTCATTTCGTTTGCGTGTAATAAATAAAAAAAATGATCTTTTTCAATGTAACGTATTTATATATATTACCTTTATAATTTGAAGATCCATGGCCGTTGCTGGCCTAGATGGCTTCAGTATTAAACCTTCCATGTTACAGCATCTTATCAAAACATAAGCAATACATTTTAAGTAAGGTCATGAAAATTCAAATGGGAATTCACATGATATCAGAATAGAGCCTAAAACCGTCCCATACTTTAATAGAAACTAAAGTAACGTATATTTAGATTATAAATTAACTCAAACACAATGCATGCACACAACTAATAATCACTATGCTTTTTCAAATATGGTAAAAGTATTTGTCTATTGTGGAAGATATCTGTGACTTGATTGAAACGTCTCATTTCTTCTCTTTTAAAAAAAAACCAGATTCAAAATGACTTATTCAGATTAGACTTCATCTTACCTCATTAAAAGATCTTTGTTAGTAGCTCCAATCATATCACCCGGACCAACTGGACCCATGCTCAATGTAGCAACTACAGTTTGTAAAGCAGGCCATAGTTCTTGCTTCTCTAGAAATGTATGCAAATCACTTTAACATAAGATATATGATATTTCAAGTTACAACAATAGTCGACGGTCATTATTAATTCTTATTTTAATGATTATGTAACTGTTTATGAGATTCAGCAAAAGTTCTCAAACAAATGTATTGAGTCAAGTGACACATTTGAAAGAAGAGTTCCTTTCAATCACTGAACAATGGATAAATAAATCAATCCCAGGCTACCGATATACCGATTTAAAAATAAGAAGATGTGATATAATCCACCATGTGACAACTGTGTACCAGAGACCAACTGACGTAGATGTAAGAAACTATAGGCCTTTATACGGCCTTCAACATTGTGCAAAACCTATACCGCACAGTAAGATATCAAAAATCTGACAAAACAATTTAAAAAAACAAAAAAAAACAAACACAAAATATCATAGACATTAACAGCCAACAACAAAAACTGAATTACAGGCTCCTGATTTTCCATACTTTTTATTATGTCAGAACCTATCTGTGTTAATTTTAATTTCATGAGGTATATTCATCCCAATTTGGCAGACATTTCTTATTGTCCTTTGCGAATTTAAGACTTACTTGGATATTTTGGGTTTCCGTTCTGTATAGTTGATGTCCAGAAGGTATCTTTTGATGGAGCCAAACCTAGTGCATACGCAAACATAGATGATACACCTATTTTCCACTGATCTTCTTGAACATGATAGTCCTCACTGGCACGTGCCTGTCAGAAAAGATTATACAAATTGCTCCTGCCTATGGGCTTTATTTTAGAAGATATATTGGTACTGACATGATTATTTTGGTGGGGTTCGGATTGCTTTTGTGTTTAGTTGTCTTTAGTGTTCTATGTTGTGTCTTGTGTACTATTATTTGTCTGTTTATCTTTTTCTTTTTTTGCCATGTTGTCAGTTCATTTCCGATCTATGAGTTTGACTGTCCCTCTGGTATCTTTCGTCCCTCTTTTATAACAAACCTTCCTTCAAATATTCGTTTATCACTTTAGAAATTATAAAGAAACTAACGTTTTAATCTCTTAGGGCAAAGTTGACCTAAGATGGATTATTTTTATGTCCTTATGGTCATAATATCTCAGCTCGTCAACTGTTTCTGTTCTTATACATCCTTGACTTTCAAATATTCAGCGTTGAGCGTTCCTTATTAAGGTAAATCTAGAACATTCGGACGCATGAATTTATGAAGGGTTGTTTTCATTTTTTGCTGTAAAATGTTAATTGGAAAGCAAAACTCTTTGAAGCTGCATATAAAAAGGCATTCGGGATACACTTGAAACATTTAAATTATCAAAACATTACAAAACAAGTGAAACTGCGAGCTACTGCTCACTGATGATACCCCCGCCGCAAGTGGATAATATTAATAGTGTAAAAATATGCAAGTGTTCGGTAAACAGGAAGTTGTCGAGTGATGAATCTGAAAACGCATCACACGGTATAGCTGACTTATAAAAATCCTGAAACCAAATTTCAGAAATCCTTGTATTGTAGTTCCTGAGAAAAATGTGACGAAAATTTTTAACTTGGTTATCATGTGTAAAATCATACAAGTGTTCGGTAAACAGGAAGTAGTCGAGTGATGAATCTGAAAACGCATCACACAGTATAGCTGACTTATATAAATCCTGAAACCAAATTTCAGAAATCCTTGTATTGTAGTTCCTGAGAAAAATGTGACGAAAATTTTCAACTTGGCTATCATGTGTAAAATCATACAAGTGTTCGGTAAACAGGAAGTTGTCGAGTGATGAATCTGAAAACGCATCACACGGTATAGCTGACTTATATAAATCCTGAAACCAAATTTCAGAAATCCTTGTATTGTAGTTCCTGAGAAAAATGTGACGAAAATTTTCAACTTGGCTATCATGTGTAAAATCAGACAAGTGTTCGGTAAACAGGAAGTTGTCAAGTGATGAATCTGAAAACGCATCACACGGTATGGCTGACATATATAAATGTTGATACCAAATTACAGAAAGGGTGGATGTGTAGTTCCTGAGAAAAATGTGACGAAAGTTTCATGGGACGGACTGACTGACGGACGGACGGACGGACTGACAGACAGAGGTAAAACAGTATACCCCCCTTTTTTAAAGCGGGGGTATAACTATGAGTTAGAAAAGTCAATTATTCAGTTTTAATGAATAAGATTATAAAGCCAATAAACTTACACCGGATACCAAGAAGAAAGCACTCTTATATCGACGTAAATGGTAATGTCTAAATGCAGCATTATTTGCTTTCATGGAACAAACTATTGTTTTTACAACTTACCTGTGTAACTACTGGAATTTTAGTGCTCATCAAACCATGTCGAGGCAAGGACATACAGTACTGGATAGTTATATTATTGAATTCTGCTGCGTTTCCCATTTCTGTCAACCATCGTTCTCCCAAAGATAGATCTTCCGCCAAGTCATGCGAAAATAATGTCTCAACGTTCAGCCAATCCTTTTAAATGATAAAATACATAATTACTTCTAAAAGGGTTAAATTTCATGTTCTGTACTAATCCGTACTACTTCAAGATCCTTCAACAATGTTAAACAAAATATATTTCAACCAATGCATACATACAAGGAGGTTATACAATTGGAAACCTGCTTGGTTCTGTATTCTGTATTCTGTAAGAATGTGTTAAACCATTGTTAATCACAATTAAGTCATCGTGTTTATGTAGGATATTTTTCTGATTTTGTTTTTTAAATCGATAATCATAAGGCGAAAAATAAGGAGATGTGGTATGATTGGTTGATTTGACCAGAGTTCACATATTCAGATTATTCGCAAATTTTTAAGAACCGGGCGATGTAGAGCTTGCCATTTGCCATAAATACATGTCTTTTATTGAAGACTGTATGTTGACTTCGAGGCGTCTTTTTGTTTATCTGTATCTGTTTTTATTTACAAGCTGATAACAGTGACGTTTCTGATTGGTTTGGATGCTGATAAATGACGATGTAGCTGACAAGTTGACAAGTTGTCGCGGACGGAACTTTAATTTGTTTATAAATTGGAGTTTGTGCATTAGAATAAATTTATGTAAAGCATACTCATAAATTATGCCGTTGGATGTATTTCATTAATTGTCATGTCAGAGCCATCACTATTATCTGAGTATATGTTATTTTGTTGCATCTTCTAGAAAACCGTAAGGTGACCTATATAGTTGCTGAAATCCACTTCATATAGACTCGTTTAAATAGTTGTTTCATTGGCAACAAACCACACTTCCGTATTTTATATGAAACCGTTAACAAATTACATATTTTGTTAAAAACATGTCCCCTTTAACAGTTGGTTATACGAATTCAAGGTACATGATAAATCATGACCGACTCATAGACAGCCACTAAATTTAAATAGTACCTGTTCATACATTTTGAGACCCCAGCTGGTAGCATTTTTCATCAAATCATACCAAAAACTCTGGAAATAAACTTTGATGTGAGAACAAAGAAGAACAAATGTAATAAAACTTCAAAGTAGAAACAAACAATTTCATGTAAACTGGTGGATTATGAAATGGATTATGAAAAAACTCTTCAAACGATCATTACAGGAACAGCTAGTTTGTGATTGACTGTCATGGTCATGGTCCTACGACAAACTTCCAACTTTTACAAGAAGTCTTTCAAGATGCAAATGGTTAAATTGGTTTGATTTTAAATCGTTATAAATAGATACTATGCGAAATTGTATTAGGATATCACAAAAAACAGCACTAAGGACAAATAAATAGTAGTTTTAAAATGGCATATATCATACGGTTTCGTTACTAACAGTATCGTTCTGATATGAGTACCGTGCTATTGCGAAATAACCAATAAATGGATCACAAGATTTAGCTTGTGTATCAAAAGTAAAAACAACAATCGCTGCTAGGGGTTAAACATAATAATACTAGTACTATTAACTTACAGTATCGTTAGGAACGGCCACTATGGGGGACATCACAAAATTATATTTTCCTCCATTCTGTTTTGCGTACACATTATCAACTGACCTAAAATTCGATGTTTCTATTAAAATGATATTACTGATACGAATGTCTTATATTTTGTCCCACTTCTATGAATCAAGAATTTATATTATAAACAAGAATGTGTCCATAGTACACGGATGCCCCACTCGCACTATCATTTTACATGTTCACTGGACCGTGAAATTGGGGTCAATACTTTAATTTGGCATTAAAATTAGAAAGATCATATTATAGTTAGCATGTGTACTAAGTTTCAAGTTGATTGGACTTCAACTTCATCAAAAACTACCTTGACCAAAAACTTTAACCTGAGCTTCACACTATCTTCTTCTTTGTTCAGTGGACCATAAAATTGGGGTCAATACTTTAATTTGACATTAAAATTAGAAAGATCATATCATAGGGAACATGTGTACTAAGTTTCAAATTGATTGGACTTCAACTTCATCAAAAACTACCTCGACCAAAAACTTTAACCTGAAGCGGGACGAACGGACGAACGGAGGCACAGACCAGAAAACATAATGCCCCTCTACTATCGTACTAAGGTGGGGCATAAAAATGTTCTTTTTCCGAAAATCTCATTTCGTTTCGGGTTTCCGTCTCATTAGTTGCTGTACGTCATACATGTCCTTTTCATAAGCATTTTACGGTTTGGGCCCATTCCTTCATCAATCTTGAATACAACGATATCAAAAAGAAATCAGATAGTTTAAACATATTTTATTGTTCAAAATGACAAAAGGATCAGACACAAGTTTTACAACTTAGTAACGTCTTCTCCAAGAAATCGGCTGATGATCGATGGTTGCTAAACCTCCAGTTACAAGTTATATGTATATTCAAGATCAGGTCGATATTATGATACAATGGATATAAACCCTACTTTGTATACTAGACCGACACGCTGAACCTCATATTTTTTATGAGTTAACTTAGTCCACAATGTAAAGGTCGGCAAGTTGAAATATCACCGAACGCGAACACAGTGTTCTGAATCCGAGACGACCAGTAGTTGTGTTTACCCATCAATGCCACATGCTAAACGGAGGAGCAGTAATTTTCAAGTTTTTGATTGAACATACCGTGGATCGAACAACGCCATCTCACGGTTAAGGAGAGCGCGCAACTACGTGACCATCGGGCGCTTGGGATAAAAAAAAATCAGTGTATTTGGAGACACAGTGTTGTATTCCATTGCCGTCACAATACTATTTGAAAGACTCTAGTATTTTATAAATGTATTGGAAGAATTGGAATAGCCGCCAAGGTATACAAATCTTTGTGGAAACTAAAAAAACATTCTCAACGAACTGATTTACTCACCAATATCTATTATGTGCTCCCATTGGCCATCTTGTATACTGTTGAACAGATCTAAAAGTAATCATGCAGTATACAATTAAGTAATGGGTCAACGAAGCAACTATCCACCAGAGTTCAAATAATGTGGGTGTAAGCAGTTGTACCATTAAGTTATTATTATTTTCAGAAACGTACAAAAAAATATTTCAATCGGAGAGTGCTATAGATTATATTAGAATGCAAGAAATAAAGCTTTACCAAGAAACAGTCGTCTTCGCTATCCAAGGGTTACGATCCACTCACTAGAAAAGGAGGGGAATGGGTCGTTACCCTTGACTAGCGAGGTTGAGAAACATAAATCTATACCATAAAAAACATAATAAACTATACCAAGAAACATACAACGCTCTACAAGAAACATAAATATGACAGATATAAAACATTAACAAAGAAATATTGAAAACTGTACCACGAGATAGAAAAACTGTACCATGAAACATAAGAACTATATCAAAAGATTGATTTTTTTTTACAAAGAAACTAAAATATTTTAACTGTTTCACAAAACATAAAATCTATACCATAGACCATTAAACTAAATCAAGATACATTAATGAACATATACATGTATTTTACCAAGAAACATGAAAAACTATACCAAGAAACCTACTGAATTCCATGAGGGAAGACCTCAGGTCTGGCTGTCCATTCTTTTACACCGTCTCCAAATCCTTTGTAATACCACCAGGAATCTAACTGAAGATATCTGGTAAATGAACAAATAGTACTATACAGTAAATAATAATTAAAAAAAAATACAACTATAGCAGAATTTAGTTTAAACTATATGTGAACAATGCTGAATTAAAAAAGACTTGGTGGATATTTTTTACAACAAAATTTTCTATCTCACATGTTCACTCTGTTTTTTTCTCCATGTTATAGCAACATGATGGTCTTAAATTTCTAAACTTTTAGTGGATGTATTCCAGTGCTTAAAGTCGATGTATTTATGCTTAAAAATGATTCAGAAAAATAATTTTAATAGATTACATGACAACTGTTAGGTAATTGTGACAAAGAATAAGGAGAATATTCCAAATTAAAAATTAAAATTTCAAAAATTAAAATATAGATCCTACCACTGCATCTGTAGTGATGCGACATTTTCCCACTCAAGACGGTTAAATTTCTGAATTGACCACACGAGGCCTGTCTAACTTTTTTAAAAATATTTCCACCAATTATGAAAATGAAGTTGATATGATTATAATTGACACAAACCTGTATGGTATCTTTTCACGTTGTGCGTAATCAAATACGTCTTTTATTGTTTGTTCGTATGTTTTATTGGCTTCTGTGTTGTAATAGTAGTAAGCACCTATAAATAAAATAAATGATCTGTTTCCACTAAGGTCCACATTATAATAAAAATGAATCGGAAATTTTCTAAACCTGGTTGACTTTTGATTGTTGTTCATCTTTCTGAAGAGTAACAGTTTACATTACCAAATTGAAACACTTCTATATCTATAGTTGGACAAAAAACTAATACTAGTATGTTGCTTTCTATGAATATGTTGGCGAGTGCCACATGTGTAGCATGATCTGCTTATCCTTCCAGATCACCTGAGATCAGCCCGTTTTAAGTGGGGTTCATGTTGCTCAGTCTTTAGTTTTTTATGTTGTGTTTTGTGTACTATTGTTTGTATATTGGACTTCAATTTTTGCCCTGAGCCATGACGTTGTCTGTTTATTTTCGACATATGGATTTGAATGTCCCTCTGGTATCTTTCTCCCCTCTTTTGGCATTACTTAGTAAAATAATAAGATTACACATTTTCATGTGTTTCAGTTCATTAAGATTACCATAAACATAGGTCTGTTTTATTGAAAATATTAAATGAATAAGTTCGAGTAACAAAAAGTATTTTTCAATAACTGCAATCCCTCAATAAAAATATTGTCGTTTGTGTTTTAAGCTGGTATGTTATTAATCAAAATCTACAGTTAGACAGATCTAGATGTCCTACTGTACAATTATAATTACCATTGTCAGTCCAATAACCTAAGTATTTCAGGGTAACATCATTTTGACGATATAATTCTTTCTTGGGTGCAGCACCAGACACTTTCCTTAGGGCTTTGCCAAGGTCTTGGAATGCCTTTGAAATGTAAATAATAATATAGAATTGATTTATAAGATAAACCGAATTAATCGGTATGCAAAGAATTTTTTTTTTCTTCATTTTTTCATGTCGGGGCCTTTTATAGCCGACAAAACTGTATGTTGTTGTTTTTTAATGTTGAAGACCGATCGGTTACCTATAATTGCTAACAACCACATCATTTGAACTTCGTTGATAGTTGTGTCGTTGGCAATCAAATCACGTCATTTGAACTTCGTTGATAGTTGTCTCGTTAGCAATCCAACCACATCATTTGAACTTCGTTGATAGTTGTGTCGTTGGCAATCAAACCACGTCATTTGAACTTCGTTGATAGTTGTGTCGTTGGCCACATCTCCTTATTTTTATAAATCTTTACTGCGTGAAAATGAAGTAATGTTGTAATATTTTAGGAGGTAAGCCATGACTTTTTGACCAACCATTTACAACAGATTTAAAAATTATATGAGAATGCTTTCAGTTATATTCATCATCCTTTAATAAGATAGTGTGCAGTATTTATATATTTTGCATTTTTATATTTGTTTAGGGTAATCAGTGACATCTGTTTTCTGTCTATCTATAATTCAAAGGTTGCAACAAATGTTTGTTAGTATTCACAAATTATGTAGCATCACGATCTTTGCGGTTCAAATCTTGTTGTATGGTGGTCTACTTTTATTTTTAGTTTGATACTGTTTTTTAGATGTGTATGCATATCGCCTTGTGCTGAAAGAAATAGAAATCTAGGAAAATGTGTAATGCTTGTCAGAATGGTGACGTTTAATCCGATGCCTCATGTATTGAGAGTGTCACGCTATCTGCACGGTAGAACCAACACTTAAAGGGGCACGTATGTGGCCTTTTGCAACGTTTCTGTCCCTATACAAAATAAACCCATACGCATTTTCCAATTGCAGTAAATATTGCATGCCCTCCTCCGGACCTTCATATTTAACAAATTGTTAACTTTTAAATTCATAGTCATGAACATGCAAGATATATTGGCGACTGGACGTCAAGAAGACTTTCAACCAATCAATCGACTTATTTTTTACCTGATTGATAGAACTCGAAGCAAGTAATATAAATCGTTGTCTGTAATTGGCTGGAATGGATTTAGCTCCACCCATAACACCGAAATTGATACGTCCTCCAGGATGGTCTTCATGCCAGAACGATGAACTCATAAAATTATCCAATGGTGATATGATCACTGTATTCCCCATTTCATCAAAAATGGCAATCGGTCCGCCTCCCATTCCATCTGTTAGATTTGCTGTTGTCGTATCCCATCTGAAATACCAGGTTTTTTTTCCGATTTAAAATGGTTACTAGTGTGGTTTTCAACACATTTCCCGAATTTACAAAAGCAAAATTATAATTTTTCTAAAAGTCTTCTAGTAAATGTCTATGTCAAATCAAAATAGTAACCAATTGTGTGCCCTTTTTTATTTTAGGTTTTGTTTCGTCGTATTGACATTTTTGGCATTTTGCAACTTCAAATTACTTTGTCGATCGAAGATAACTAAACACTGAAAGCAATGTCTGTCAATTAGTACTCACAATTATCGAAAGGTATAGTTAAAAAATCTGCATTGTATAGTTCAGAAATAGTTTTTTTTTCTAATTTAAGATGACAGTCAATAGTCAAAACCTTTCAAAATGAATTAAGAAATACGTACTGTCCCGTTTGTACTCCACTATTACCAAGCATGCTTCCTCCAAAGTTCAAGTAACCAAGGTTTTTCACTTGACCTTTCTTTAGATAGAATGATGGAAAGGTTCCTGTCGTTTGTTGATAACATTGTAAATCTCCAGAACATGACTGTGGCCTCGAGTTCGTAACACCAGTTACAAATTTCTAAAATAAGCGGTAAAATCCTTCATGTCAACTACAATATGCATGGATAGTCAGTCTCTAATAACCTACTCTCATTTGGAAGACGACGTGTCATTGGGATCGCTGTGGGATTCCGGTTAATTGCTTTCACTTATCTCGTCCCTGTTTACTATGACTTATGAGTTGTCAAGTGACTTCAAGCAGACGGGCCACTTTAGTCAGAACTTACACAATTTCCAAATCTTATAAAATATATTTGGTTGAAGTATATACCTCAATGTTGTGATTGGTAAATAGAGACTTTCACGATATAAATTTAACCAATGATCGAGTATTGTTTTCTTAATTTTGGTGTACGGACAATAAACTAAATCTCTCATAGCCAAAAATTCTGATATGTTGAATTTCAAACCCTTTTTTTTGTAGCAGTCTTGTTTGTATCCCCTGTATTATTAGAAAGTGATTATGGGAATATATATATATATGTATTCACTCAAGAGTAAGCAATAGTTAATTACTTTATCTGGTGAAATACTTAAATTATTACAAAGATGTATAATCCATGATATAAACATAGAAGGACAGATGAAATTACTCACCTGCTCAAACACAATATGGTTTCCAGTATCGTAGGTATTTATAGAACAATCGATTATCGTCTTTCCGACATAGTATCGATATCTGATTGATTGATAGAATCCAAATTCATCGACACCATTCCCACCATAGCTCGCGTTGCTATATAACGATTTATCGCTTAAGTTGTACCGTGTCCCATCCACGATGAAATATGTAGGAGCACTTTGAAGCCATCGGAAAAAATTTAAGTTGACATTGTAATACCCACTAGTTGATATGTTAAGATTTACTGAAAATTTGAAAGAAAAAAAATTAATCATGGACGATTAGTAAGAAATTAGATACAATTAGAGTTGAATACTTTCACGATACTTACATTCGACTGCTAACGATTCTTGTACCAACAATAGAACGGTATTAAGATAAAGTAACAACATACTATCTTTTACTATAGACTACACCTACAGTTCATAAGTATATATGCGAAATATTTGGGTTATCCAAAAGATTATTCATACCTTTAGGTAATGATGATAAGCCACAGTTCTTTAACTTGAACAAGATTGCTCAATAGTTCTTCAATGTTGCAAATTCAAACTTTTCATAAGTATGATGGTATTCCATAAGATGTTATTCCATAAGTATGATGTTATTCCATAAGTATGATGTTATTCCATGAGTATCTGTTTAGTTTGACGTAAACTAAAATTCATGCGCGGTAAAAGTTTCCAAAATTTCCCCCAAAAAAGATTTAAAAGTGCACACATTCATGATTTAATTTTAAAAGAGTGCTAACGCTTACGCCCTGCTTTACGTATCATGATTGAATATATGTTGCAATTGTGTTATTTGAAGGTTTTGTTTTAAGATTCAAATAAAATCAACATTACCAATGCTATATGTAAATAAGGTCAAGATCAGATGAATCCTGTCAGACATCGTGTTTACCTTGCAATCATTCCAAAAAGCTCATACAGTTAATATTTTTTTAACAGTATCTAACTATGAATACTTTACATTGTCTCATGAACCAAAACAATGGGGTTAATGCCGAATGAATCATTCCATACAATACCCAAATAAACTTGACCTGTTGTGTATATTTTCTCAAAAACAAACATAATTATGAAAACTTTTTATCAAAGTTTGACCATAACAATAAAGTTTTCAAAGTACACGGATGCCCCACTCGCACTATCATTTTCCATGTTCAATGGACCGTAAAATTGGGTAAAAAATCTAATTTTGCATTAAAATTAGAAAGATATCATCGTAGGGAACATTTGTACTAAGTTTCTTGGACTTCAACTTCATCAAAAACTACCTTGACCAAAAACTTTAACCTGAAACCTGCACTTTCATTTTCTATGTTCAGTGGACTGTGAAATTTTGGTCAAAAGTCTTATTTGGCTCTAAAATTAGAAAGATCATATCATAAGGAACATGTGTACTAAGTTTTCAGTTGATTGGACTTCATCTTCATCAAAAACTATCTTGACCAAAAACTTTAACATGAAGCAGAACGAACGGACGGACGGACGCACAGACGGACGAACGAACGGACGGACAGACGCACAAACCAGAAAACATAATGCCCCTCTACTATCGTAGGTGGGGCATAAAAATGAGATCAAGGTCAGATGAGTCCTGTCAAAAATACATGTAGATGTACACGTTACACTCCTTCAATAAACCAGATACAGTTGTCACTTGAGCTATTGCTTATAGTATCTGATAAATAGAACAAATCAGAAAAAAATAACACATGGACTAATTAGCCATGAAAATGAGGTCAAGGTCAGATGAAATCTGCTAGTCAGACATGTACACGTTACAAATATTCCATACATCAAATGTTGTTGAACTTTTGCTTATATTATCTAAGATACGGGCTTGACCTGGACTTGACCTGATCACTAATGAAATGAGGATTGCTGACGCACATGTATCCCTTGCAAGAAACCCATGTAAAAAATATATAGTTAATATCCTATTACTCCTAATAAGTTCAAAATTCACAGGACAACAAAAAATGCAGTGGTTGAACCATGGAAGAAATGGACACTATAAGTATCTAGTAATCAATCAAGCTATATGAAATATGGATCTGTTTTATTATTTTTCTAAGATCGTTTCATGAAGCTAATGGTCTGAGTGTTTTATGAATTGCTCTTAAATTATAATTAACATCCTACTTAGCAAATGAGTTCCAATATATGATTGACCATCTGAAAGGCAAACATTATTCATTTTTTTTTATCCAGAAAAGTACCGTGGTGTTTTACTTTTTAGATTTGAATGATCTATATGTCATTTAACTACATTTATTTTAGTGTTCAATGTACAAATATTTAGTTTTGTATTTCAGAGAGATTGTTTGCTTTAACCACATATAATGACCCTATGACTTTCAATGGTGAAACGTTGAACTATTTTACATTTTCCGGATGATAAGGAATATTTCCATTGTAGATATTAGAACGGAACAGACGTCGAGTTTGCAGATCTACGTCTTCATTGTCAGATATTGTTTCTCATAAATTATGCTGTAGAAAAAGTGTTTCTTAACTCCAGATAATTATGTGTTGGGTGCCACATGTGGAACAGGATCTGCTTACCCTTCCGAAGCACCTGAGATCAGCCCTAGTTTTTGGTGGGGTTCGTGTTGCTTATTCTTTAGTTTTCTATGTTGTGTCATGTGTACTATTGTTTGTCTGTTTGTCTTTTTCATTTTTAACCATAGCGTTGTCAGTTTATTTTCGATTTTATGAGTTTGACTGTCCCTCTGGTATCTTTCGTCCCCAATCTAATTAAAACCGATCTCACATACCTCCCGTTTTCTGTCCCACGCGACATATCAGAAAACGGGAGCGATGAGAGATCGGTTTTTAATTAGATTGTTTCGTCCCTCTTTTAGAAGAAAAAAAAAACAAGTAAAAGTATATCAATTGTTAAAAAAGATTGTGTTTATTACAACGTAGGGCCAATTCATGAACAAACAAAGTTTACATACGCTAAAATGTCTCGCCTGCTTTATTCATCAATATTTCAAACTTTTGTTGAAAATCTTCGATTAACAATTTTACATAACGTCATCACATACACTTTATTATAAATTATGATCAATTGAAGTCAAGGTCATATGAATCCTGCCAGACGGACATGTAAAGTTCACTGTAGATTGCTTATTATAGTATTTGAGAAATTGACCTAATCATGAAAATCTATTGTTGAGCAATGAACCAGGAAAATGAGGTCAAAATCAGATTAACCATATCAGCTAGACGTGAACATGTACACCTCACAATTTTTCAATATACCATAAATAAATAACAAATTGCTTATAGTATCCGGCATTGACCACACATACTAACCTTGACCATTGATTCTTAAAATGGGGTAAAGTTCTATTGACACCTTTCCCATCGAGACATATACCAAATATAGGATGCATATTATTGTTTGAGACAAGTGAAATATTCACGTGATTAATAAAAACTATGCGGTTTTTACGAAGTTGCTGGATCATGAAAATGAGGTTAAGGACCGTGAAATGACATATTTAGACGGAAACTTCACAACATAAGGTTTTTAATTAAAATATTAAGCATCCAGGGCCCGTATGCATGTACAGGCCTTGGTAAAGCACCTTCTGCAATATAAAGTTTATTGAAATACTAGTTTACCCCAAAAACCGGATTAGCATACGTATGCCTCACATCCGTGACAGCGAAAGTAAAACTTCATCTGATTGTCTTTAAAGGCAACACTGTATGCAGGCCCATATATAGCCATTTGGTTTCTCTGGAAAGGGGGAAAGGGTGTGTAATTTGGGTCATTGGACCCTCTGGCTTTAATAATCAGGCTTCAATAAGGCATGGGTTGTAGCATGTACAGTGTCTAATGCCTTAAACCAATAGACTATTAACAGTATTAATAACAGTGATTGAGCAACATTATACTTACGATTTATCGATGAGCATAATTTGACAAGAAATAAGAACACTCCAAATTTGGATAACATCAGACGTTTTATACAAGTAATTGTCGCTTCTCATCAATCTAATTTATATGTAGAAAAATGACCGACTATAAAAACAAACCTTTTCATATCCACATGATATATAACAATTTAAATCATGTGGTATTTGTGTACAGGTATAGTTTGTTATGCTTCAATAAAATTATCTCCCCATTACATTTAAATATCGATTTTATATGATGAAGTCATTTTATATCTCAGAGAATTAATACTGTTTTGAATTCGCCTTGTCTGTGTTAAATCCACATACTAGACTTATATCTTTACATGAAATGAACCAGTATGGTTATAACGCGGTTTAAAACACATCGTTGTACCCCGACGAGCGTTTTGTCTACATATATATATATAGTTATCAAAGGTACCAGGATTATAATTTAGTACGTCAGACGCGCGTTTCGTCTACATAAGACTACAACAGACGTAAATCAGATTCATCAGTGACGCCCGAATTAAGAGTTAGAAGGCCAAATAAAATATTGGTGAGCATTGGGCACCCAGAAATTACAAATGGTTTTGCTTAATACAGCTGATGTATTTCCGAGGTACTAAAAATCCATAGTAATATTAGTTATACGTCCATGGTAATTGGAATATTTCAGAGTTTGGAAAGTTAATTTATAAATATGAAACTTATAGCTGTCGTTTAATACCTATAAAGGTTCACTTGTACCATAATGTACACATGTGCATGATCAATAGAAAGCGTTCAGTAATATATACATGTACATAAAAATGTGTAAAGATAAGTTTCAAGAAAGAAACTTCAATTGTAAAAATACATCTGTTACTACATATCACACAATAGAAATATCATACTATATATGTAAACTAAATCATGCTTCAAAATATCGGATATTTAAACTGTTATATGATTCAACAAATTTATAGAAAAGTAGATGACAAAACATAGGATATTTGAATATCAATGCAAATAACTCTAATATATGGTAGCCGGATGCAGTCAATTTTGCTTTTTTGCGTTTCCCCTTTGTATTTTCAAAGGCGAATTCACTAAATTGATCGTATCCGGCTTCCATACATATAAGAAGTTGTCTTAGTTTTTGATGTAAATGGGCAATAGGTATATATCACCATTCAGAACATGTCTGTATGCCATTATGATTTATCTTCCATTTGTTATTGATCAAGGCAAATACTTCGATCGTCTAAAAAGTTGACATATGATTTTGGCCATTTTGACTTATTATATAGATTTTGTTCTGCTGATAAGTTTTGCCAATAACAGTTTTTACTATTAAAAAATACAGAAAAAATGTAAGGTTTTCTTTCAACTCCTGCTGCTCAATGTTACTCTTAAAAATTATTTTCATGCTTTTTCAAGATAGTCAAATAAAAATAATAATAATGGTAAAAGTCACTGTTTAAAGGCTGTAACGTATTAAGCAAGCCGTCTAAAGTTTTTGGAATACATTAATTGATATTCTGAACATTTCTGTTCCGCAGTCAGATTTGTGTCAATCGATTTTAACAGTATAAGATTATAGACAATGCATGCATTTTATCCTATGATCAATGCTGGGACACATTTCTTAGACTATTTACCGGATTTGTTATAACATGAGCAACACGACGGGTGCAACATGTGGAGCAGGATCTGCTTAACCTTCCGGAACACCTGAGATCACCCTTAGTTTTTGGTGGGGTTCGTGTTGCTTATTCTTTAGTTTTTCTTTGTTGTGTCATGTGTACTATTGATTGTCTGTTTGTCTTTTTCATTTTTAGCCATGGGGTTGTCAGTTTATTTTCGATTTATGAGTTTGACTGTCCCTCTGGTATCTTTCGTCCCTCCTTTTTTTAAACTAGATTCTGCAAGAATGAGTGTGGTCATCTTTGGTTCCAATAGTAACTTGCAATTATAATAGTTGACGGACAATAGACGACTTTGATACAAGTGACAAGCTCACATGACCCTTTTGGATAGGCGAGCTAGTTAATATTTTTTTTTTTATTTTCTGCCTTCTATTATGACTATTATGAATTTTAAGTTGTATTAATAACACAAATAAAGTCAAGTGACAATTATAAAGAAGATCTTCATGAGAGATCGTGCTATGTAAAGGAAATTAACCCAGTTTTGTACTAGACTAATAGATGAGCCAGATTTTACTTTGCTAGTTCACAAAGTAACAGTCATCAAGAAGAATGTCAACCTTTCCGATTTATCATTTTTGACTCCAATTTAACCAGTCTTTGCTCTTGCCTCTAAATTGTGTGTGCTAACAGGAGTAGCAGTCAATATTCAAATTGTTTGTTTGAGCTCTTAAAGTCATGAACCTGTAATTTAGTGGTTGTTGTTTGTTGCTGTGTTTTTTTGTGCATTATTTTGAACATAAATTAGGGTGTACGTTTTTTTGTTTGAATTGTATTACATTTGTCATTTCAGGGTCTTTTATAGTCATATAATTTAAGACTCCGCAGGTTCATATCATTTACATTCAACGTTTTTTATCGGATATTTTTTTTACTATCAATGTTGAACCTTAGATTCAACATTCATAGTAAAAAAGAAATATTCGATAAAAAAACTGCGTTGAATGAAATGATATGAACCTGCAGAGTCTTATATTATAGGACTAGGTCTTTTATAGCTGACTCTGCGGGATAGGCCCTATAGTTGTTAATTTCTGTTTCATTTGGTCTCTTGTCAGGAGGTGTCTCATTGGCAATCACACCACATCTTTTCATATGTGACAAGGAGACCAGTGAATATAAATCCAGATGACAATATAAAGACAGGTATACAGACCAGTATAAATCTGTATCCATACAACAAACGATGTAAACTAAAACTTTCGTCTTTAGAGCTTCATTTATAAGATCTTATAAGAATGCTGAAATGTCTCACCTTTTTAAGTTTTGTTTAATTGACATTGATTGTATATACATTTGTATATCCTTATTGGTCAATCAATTTTTTCAAACTTACTCTGACCACTGAACCATGAAAATTAGGTCAAGGTCAGAAGACACCTACCAGTTGGACACACACCTTACAGTCATTCCATACACCAAATATAGTGGACCTATTGCATACAGTATGAGAAAAAAAGATCAAAACACAAAATATGAACTATAACTGAACCATAAAAATGAGGTCAAGGTCAGATGACACCTTGAAATAATTCCATACACCAAATATGCTAGTTCTATTGCTTATAGTATCTAGGATATGGACTTGACCACAAAAACTTAACCTTGTTCACTGATCCATGAAATTAGGTTGAGGTCAAGTGAAAACTGTCTGACGGCCATGAGGACCTTGAAAGGTGCACACAAACCAAATATTGTTATCCTATTACTCATACTAGAAGAGAAAATAACATCACAAAAAATCTTAACTTTTTTTTCAGGTAGTCACTCAACCATGAAAATGAGGTCAAGGAGAATGGACATGTGACAGACAGAAACTTTGTAACATAAGGCATCTATATACAAAGTATGAAGCTTCCAGGTCTCCCATCTTCTAGAATATAAAGCTTAAAAGAAGTAAGTTCACGTCAACACCAGATCACTATCCCTACGTTGAGCTTTCTGCAACAAATATTGCCGGCTCAACAAAAACCAGAGCTATATCCGGTCCTCTGGAAGGGCAAGTATTTCCTGCTTCATATATGACACAACCATTATATTGTCAAGTAATCAATATGAAGAACACCAACACTAAACTTCGACTGATATCTTTATTCTATATATAGACAGCAATGATATTGTTATGATGATAGTTGATTCATACACAGCACAATCACTCAATAAATAGAAACTTCATTCATAGTTATTTACAAAAATAGTTATCTATAAAAAAAAAATTTAATATGTAATAAATCAATTAGTTTTAAGTTGTGAACTTTTCTTTTTTGATATATAGTCTTTTTAATTTGAATTCAAGGTCTGTGAACTATACTGTTCAATTCAGTAATATTATCTAGCACAATACATGTTCTATAAATAATTAAATGTTGTACTTGTTAAAAAGCCTTATACATTGGTGAGAGCCAAGGAATACAAAAGAGAGTAGACCCATGTCATGTTGTCTTGAGAAAACATTACTACAGACAAACTAGTTTTTTAAGCTGTAAAAGTTTTTGCTGAGTTTTTAAGCAGTCAATTTTTTTACCTAGTTAAACTCACAACTGTTATTATTTATGAGCAGGCCAAATATTCACCTCAATAAGTTCTTTCAAAGTAACTTTTTTTTTTCTACAATGCTAAATTAATTCGTTCTCTTTCAAAAGATTGATAAATAAATCTGAAGTTTATCGAATTTTACTTACATTTTGATCTCTTAAGCAATTATGTGGTTAACTAGGAAAACATTTTAATATTAAAACAATTTTTTTTTTTTTTATGTCAATTAGATTACATATATGATATATAATCAAAGTAAATTATTCAGAACTTTCAAAAATCGTGTTTACAATATTCAACTGCAAACTTAAAACTAAGCACAGCAAATGTTTAATCTATGTGAATACATGTAATATTTAGAATGAGGACCCTGGTAGTGGTAAAACAAGTTTTTTTTTACAATGAATTATATAAAAAAAAAACCATGTAGGACCAAAATGCATCAAATCAGTGTAATATCAAATGTTTCAAGAATAAACCCATTTTGTTGTCACAGGATTTCTATAATAATCCTAAAACATAATGGTATGCTGTTTTTCTATCAAAATGGTGTCCCTGGAACACTTTACTTGATAGTAATTCTTAGTTAATTAGTGGAGCAGGAACTGCTGTCATTTCAGAACATTTTATAACATCTCCAGTTTGTGTAATATTTTTTACACTTTCTATGATCTTAATCCCTTTTCTAATTTTGCCATATATGTTAATTTACCTTGTTTTTCTATAGTTGGTTTAAAAAAATTCTGATAAAATGAAATCACTGTTAAAATCTGAAAAACACATTAATCAATCAAATCATTACAAAGCTATTTATTACCATCTTATTTAAAACAACTACAGAAGTGATTCAGTAAATAAATTGGCAAGCTGTCTCTTCACATTTTTGGGGACTTTTTTGACTAATCAGTCTTTTATAATATTTCATTTTATTTATATGTATATGGCATTTGAGTCTCTTTTCAGAAAAAAATCAAAGGACCCAGGTCATAGTGCTTGGTGTTAATCGTGCAAACTGCTGCCTTGATTATAAAAAGTAAGCCATAAATGCTGAAAATACTTCACATTTTAAAACAAGAGGCTCTCAAGAGCATGAATCGCTCACCTTAATTTTTTTGGTTAAATCTCTCATCAATGATTATTTTGGCTTTTCAATTTATTTAAATGTTCTTTGAATCGTACTATTTTCTTCAAAAGCAAAAAAAAAATCATTTTCTCCTATGTTCTATTTTAGCCATAGGAGCTATGTTTCTGACATACAAGGAAATGAAATATAAAATTTATACTAGATACTCTGAAACTCATTTAGCCTAAGTTTGGCTGAAATTGATACAGCAGTTTCAAAGGAGAAGATTTTTTAAAGTAAGTCAACATGATGAACAAATTGTGAAAAAAGTCTTTAAAGGGCAATAACTCCTTAAGGGGTCAATTGACATTTTGGTCAAATTGACTTATTTGTAGATCTTACTTTGCTTAACATTTTGCTATTAACAGTTTATCTGTATCTATAATAATATTCAAGATAATAACCAAAAACTGCAAAATTTCTTTAAAATCATCAATTCAGGGGCATTATACCTGAAAAACCAGTTACCCAATTCGGCTGAAAATTTCAGGACAGGTAGACCTTGACCTAATAAATACTTTAACTTCTTGTCTTATTTGCTCTAAATGCTGGAGTTTTTGAGATATAAGCCAAAAACTGTATTTTACCCTGTGTTCTATTTTTAGCCATGACGGCCATGTTTTTTGACGAAATAAAAAATAAAGCACAAACTTTATTTTATACATCCTACTGATCATTCAGTTGAAGTTTGGTTGAATTTGGTTTAGTAGTTTTAGAGGAGAAGATTTTTTAAAGTTAGCAAATATGATGAACAAATTGTGAAAAATTGTCATTAAAGGACAATAACCCCTTAAGGGGTCAATTGACAATTTGGTCATATTAACTTATTTGTAGATCCTACTTTGCTGATCATTTTTGCTGTTTACAGTTTATCTTTATCTATAATAATATTCAAGATAATGACCAAAAACTGCAAAATTTCCTTAAAATTACCAATTAAGTGGCAGCAACCCAACAATGGTTTGTTCGATTCATCTGAAAATTTCAGGGCTGATAGATCTTGACCTAATGAACATTTTTACCCACGTCAGATTTGCTCTAAATGCTTTCGTTTTTGAGATATAAGCCAAAAACTGCATTTGACCCCTATGTTCTATTTTAAGTAACAGCGGCCATGTTTTTTGACGGATCAAAAATCGAAGCACACACTTTGTGCAGGATAATCTAAGGAACGATCATGCTAAGTTTCATCCAAATCCATTCAGTAGTTTCAGAGGAGAAGATTTTTTAAAGTTAGCAAATGTGATGAACAAATTGTGAAAAATTGTCATTAAAGGACAATAACCCCTTAAGGGGTCAATTGACAATTTTGGTCAAATTAAATTATTTGTAGATCTTACTTTGCTGATCATTTTTGCTGTTTACAGTTTATCTTTATCTATAATAATATTCAAGATAATGACCAAAAACTGCAAAATTTCCTTAAAATTACCAATTAAGTGGCAGCAACCCAACAATGGTTTGTTTGATTCATCTGAAAATTTCAGGGCTGATAGATCTTGACCTAATGAACATTTTTACCCCATGTCAGATTTGCTCTAAATGCTTTCGTTTTTGAGATATAAGCCAAAAACTGCATTTGACCCCTATGTTCTATTTTAAGTAACGGCGGCCATGTTTTTTGACGGATCAAAAATCGAAGCACACACTTTGTGCTGGATAATCTAAGGAACAATCATGCTAAGTTTCATTCAAATCCATTCAGTAGTTTCAGAGGAGAAGATGTTTGAAAAATTGTTAACGACGACAGACGACGGACGCCAAGTGATGAGAAAAGCTCACATGGCCTTTTAGGCCAGGTGAGCTAATAATAATGCCCTCAATCATGAATTACAGTGACAATAAATGATAAAAATATTAAACAAGCTGTGGAGCTATGTTTAAAATCCAAACAATGAACACATATAGTCATGAAAAAGGCATGTTAAAAATACAATTAAATCATGAAATTAGTATAAGTATCTTATCTCTTGAACCACAATTGTTAGGGTTACCTATGGAAAGAATTTATTTATGTAATTGAAACAGTGAGAAATATATGATCAGTTAAAATGTTAAAATTCACAATATTATCTTAATTTGCAATTTTAACTTGCATTTACACAGGAATAAAAGATATTTTGGAAACTCACATTCTAAAATAACAACTAAATTCTAAAATAACAAACTAAAGGAAGGCTACTTAACTAAAGAATAACAATGACTAAAAATAACAAATTACTTCTAAAATCAATCATAAATTAAAATAGATGTAAAAGTACCATTTGCTAATATAAGTGTGGCAGTGAGATCCGAACTATAAAACTGAAATCATCATTTTACTCTTAATTCATCCAAGAAAGGACAACTCTAGATCAAGTTATATTTACAAAGGTATCTTCTATGTGAAAAAATTTATGTTTAAAAACCTATTTTTTAAAATTGTAATACATAGCAGTAACAATGTAGAGTTGACATTATATAGGACATAGTAAAATGATTTACCTTTTAATAATAACAGTTTAAGCTTTAAAATCTGAAAAATGAGACAATTTTATGCATGGCAACAAATAAACAACTATCTTGACGGAACCAAGTCAAAAGTAATCAGTTTAACACTCATAATTTATGAAGATTGTTTTTCAGGATTTTTCTTATTATGCATAAACTGATCTCCTGCAGATAACACATTTCAGAATTAACAGAAACCATGAAATTAATCGTCTACCCATGCTTACTCTCCCAATCATTCATACAACTTTACATGTTTTCTAAGTTCTCCCATATTAGCCACATTCAGCAATGATATGTCAAGCACAGTAAACCTTGACCAGTAGATGTGTACGATAACTCTACTCTACTTTTATCTAAAATGAGATCTTGATTTATGAAATACGCAAACCAATGAATTTCTTATTCAAATGCACAGCATTAAACAAAACAAACAGGCAAAAAACAAACAAACAAATATATAAAATACAAACAAAACAAAAGGATAAAATCTGCACTTTATAAGATTCTAAAATCATTAAAAAAAGAATCAGTGAGATTTGTAGGTAAACAAAAAAACAATCCCAGGCTTAACATAAAACAAAAGTAAACAAGCTAAAATATAATGAGCAGTAAAACAAACCCATTCACAAAGAATAAACAAGACAGCACAATTCTGGCAATGTAAACAAGTAAACCTATATATATAATGGAAAAAGGCATATAGGGGACCATATTGGAAGCATGTCTGTCCTTGTTGTGCTTACAAAATAATTTGTCTGACCCATGAATAACTTCAAAGAAGACAACATGTTAAAAAGTCAAATGTTCAATTCAATTAAGTTGACCAATACAATTTGAGTCCCCCATTTGCAAAAGATAATTTACTAATAGTTACAGCAGACCAAATAATTTTCTTATTCAGTCCTGGGTAAGACTTCCTATCATCTCAAACTAAAAACAAAACTTAACAAAGACAGGAAATCTTATCAGTGGATGTTTGATTTGATTTCTCAATTTCTCGTAATTTTATTAATGCCAAAAGAACGACTGATTCACATTCATAGAATGGACACAGACAATCTATGGGAACAGACAAATAACAAAAGAACACTTGAACTAAATAAATGCAAAAGATGATACTATAATGACTGGCTGTGAAAAATCTGATTTTGGCAATGAATTAAAATAAATTGAAGCAGACCCAAAATTTTGGTAATGAAATAAATATGAAATGAAGCAGATCTAAAAATAAACATTTCTGTTAACTGGCTTTTCCCCAAAACTAATAATAAAGTTATGTACATAACAAGTGCATTTGATAACATCCAACAACAATATAACTATAACAAGTTTTCTTCACAAGGATACTAAAAGGAACCTGTAATATTTGTGTCACAGTAAACAGTTAAATAACATGTTGAAATGATATTATATTAGGTATACAATTATTCATTATTAAATATCAGTGACAACAATATAAAACTTTCTTTTTTATGCAACCTTTTTAACTTTTTTATTCAAGTGTCACTATTGAGTCTTTTGTAGATGAAGTGAATGTCTGGTATACAAAGTTTTAATCCTGATATCTATGATCTTTTTATTCATAAAGATAAAACTGATGAATACCAGATAGTCTGATAGATCAAATGTAAGTTCCATGGTTATCTTTTTATAATAAAAATACACTAATATAAATTATTAATAAAAACATATATAACATTACAATGTTTCAATAAATTATCCATAAATATACAGCTAAACAATATTTTTAAAAAAGATGGATGTAAACCCAGAAGTAATGGAATGATTTGAACAGTGATTTTTAGGAAGCACTGCTGCATAACACTGCACTAATCTGTAGTTTTACGCAGCGTGAGCATCATATTTTAAAAGTAAAATAATTTGTGTTGATAAAAGAAATTATAGTTCTTTTTATATGTCCCTTTTAACCGCTTTCTTCAAAGAAATTTATAATCAGGATTTCAATTCCCTGTTTCCCTTCTCCATTCAATCACGGTTAACTGATTCATAAAATGGTTGAAAAAATTGTTAAGCTACATAAATGCTTTAGAATTATACAGATAATTCTATGTTTATATTTACTTGAACACACTGAACAATATGTTGAAAAATCATAAACATTAGGCAAGTGATTAAAAACCTAAAAAAATAAACCCCCTAAAAGTATTTTTACATATCCCTACATAACTGGATTGAAAACATTTCTTCAATCTGAATATGAGATACTTTACATAAAGTAAATCAACAAAATAAGCTACACTACAGCTCGGGTGGATTTTGCTTTGTCCACCGTCCCAACATGGGAGTGGCCACTGGGTTGGCAAAATTTCTACCTTGTCCACTCTGCCCATCCATAGGAGTGGGCATGCAATTTCTTTTGTTTAATCTAAAGACTTGCAAGTACAATCATTTGAAAAAAGCAGATAAGCATTTGTAATCAATATTTTTACAAAAAAAAACAGATTATAGCTAGAGTAGGCACGGGTGGGCTGCCCACGGTGGGAAAAGCAAAATGCACATGGGCTGTTGTGTATGTCAATGATGTAAATTACTAATGTGAACACAGTTGTTAGTCTACGTAGCATGTTCCTAATTGTTAGTCTACGTAGCATGTTCCTAATTGTTAGTCTACGTAGCATGTTCATGCTTCATCTCCTCTGTTATACTGATCACATTTTCCTCTGGCATGATCACCAGTACCTTCTGTAGAAATAATGTAGTTTTGTCTGAAAAGAGATCACGTCAAAATAAACAATAATTATATATCTTCCTATCAAATTTTCTTAAAATTTTAAATTCTTTTCCCTATTCTGATACTTGTATATTCTATTGATTATGAATTTGCAGTGAAAATAGTGGGCAGTTTCTATCTTCAAACAGTTTTTCCTGAGTATGTTGTATTTTTTATATGGTATACATGATAGGTTTTGTTTGTTGATGGAAGTTTGTATTGGGACCTGTATATTGGCATTATTTGTCTGCTGGATAATTGTCAAGGATACAATGTCTCCTTATCATTATTCGCTCAAAAATTATAATTGACTGTCAAACTATTGCTTTCCTAATTTTGTAGTGTTTTTGTTTTTAGAGTTGTTCCCCCTTTTTAGGCTGATTACATAAAAATTAAAGAATCAACTGCAACCTCCCATTTTATATATCAATGCAGTTATGTCTAAACTTCTGAAAATGATCATAGAGCAGGGTGCTCATTTCCGCCACAACTTTCCATGTTTTCTGCAGTTTATGGTCAGGTCTTTATCATTTTGAAGTATAATGATATTTCTATTTAAAGATAACATCAAAAGCAATATATTCTTAGCTTGTAAACATGTTTCTTTGAAGAAAAAAAAATACACGAAAAATTATCTTAAAGGCTATTTTGAAATGTCCTGATGTTTTGTCAAAGGGGAACACATATTCGCCATTTCTACACATCTATTTAAAACCAAATAGCTGCAGCTTTAATAATTATTTATCAAATCTATTTCATTATAGATGAATAGCATACATTTCAAAGGTATAAGGAACTGAAACTTAGGGCAGTCAGTCAAAGCTTCTTTGAAATCGTGTTTTTCATTCAAGAAATTGGCCGAAAATCGTCATGTATTTTTTCGGTCCTTTGTGGTATAAACTTTTATTTTGTCAAAGTTACAAAAATAATCATATTTGGTATAAAAATATAATTTACCAGCATATTTCAGCCATCCTTTGAAGTTTTTACACCTCAAAATCACAAAACGGCAAATAGGAGCTCCCCAGTCTAAATATCAACTGAAGGCTTTTTTCTTTCTTTTTAATATATAAACAACCTAATTTCTATTATTTAAATCATTGAGACATTCACGCCAAGGCTTTTTTCTTTCTTTTTAATATATAAACAACCTAATTTCTATTATTTAAATCATTGAGACATTCACGCCATTAGTCAGATAATTCCAATAAATACAATGCAATATTTTGACATTTTAATGTTTTACATATATATGCATATCTAATAAGAAAGTTACCTATTATATTAGTTAGACTCTTTGGTTTATTTTCCCATGCAATAAATATGATATAAACTGGAATACCCGTACAGATCATTATAACACCATAGGCTGAAAAACAAATATCACAAAATAAAATACATGTGACTAAACACTCCTAACAATGAAACAGAATACTATATATAAACTTCAAACAAAAGACAACAAGAACCTGGATATACATTAAATCTAATTCAAATTTAGTTAAATATCTGAAAGAATCTTGTCACTTGGTGAAGATGCTGTTCATTTTTACAGAATGATTTTTACTCTCAAGATTTAGAGCATGACATATTGTACAGTCACTGGCTAGTTGGAAGACCATATTTTGACCTGTTTTTTTATGTTGTTTGGTTGCTGTTTTATTATCTCCCTTTATAAATTCCTATATCAATATCTTATATAAATATATACATATACATGGTCAAATGAGTTTAACCCTGCCACATTCTGTATGTGCTTGTCTCAAGTCAGGATACTGTTATTCAGTGGTTGTCATTTGTTGCTGTGTAACTGTTTGTTTTTCTTTTATTATTTGGAAAATAAATTGGGCTGTTATTTTTCTTGTTTGAATTGTTTTACGTTTGTCATTTCTATTTATTTATTTCAAAAAGTAGCGTATGTAAAAAATGTCAAATGGCAGGTCTAAATTTCATCGTAAAGGTTGAGCTTTTTCATCTCATCATTGAAGACCTTCCAGCAAGATTTAAGATGTAAAAGCAGTAAAAGCCATGTTCCTTTCATATGTGAAAATGTCTCAATGCTTAACAACATCATTGTTGTCTAATGTAAATAAATTCTACTTTTTTAATCATAAATATATCAATATATACTTTACAAAGCAGCACTATATAAATCTACACTTTACATTACTTACTGGTTTCTGTTGGTGAGGCATAGAATGGTAAAGCAACTAGGAAAACAGTCATAGCCACATATAATATAGGCCAGAATAAGTTCACCTGGAAAATAAAGTCATACACACATACATTATAGACCAGAGGAAGTTCACCTTATAAATAAAGTCAAACACACATATAATATAGGCCAGAAAAAGTTCACCTGGAAAATAAAGTAATACACACATATATTATAGACCAGAAGAAGTTCACCTTAAAAATAAAGTCCCCCTGGACCCACCTATATTTTTGTCACTTTCATAGTAAAATTCAAATGTTGCAATTAAAATTAAAAGTACTTTAATATGTGTAATTTGTGCAAAATTCAGTCAATGAACCAAGGGTCGTATAGCGGGTTATTTTTTAGGGTGTAAAATTTCGCGACTTTCATTGAATAAGGTATACAAAAAATTTTGGCGGATTCAAAACTTATAACAATATCTTTGCATGTGCCCTTTTAAATTGGCAGAATTTATTTTAGCTATTTAGTTATACCTGCAAAAATAAGCGAAAAATTTACACCCCACGAAAATAGCCAGCTATACGGTATAAGATATGCCACTATTAATACAACTGTATACTAAATATCATTGACTTATTGTAACATTGTATGTTTATATTCTGTAAATGTTGTTAAATAGCACTTTGGAATATTTTTACTTTATATATGTGGTATGTTGTGCCATGTTACAAAGGAGGTCAATTCTATATCATATTATTTTCATACAGAGAACTTGAACAATATGTTTCATTGGCCATCATACCACATTATATTGAGCCACTAAACACAAGTGTTATTGTTGGGACTTACCTTTATAGGTCTTTTCATGTCTGGTCTAGTTTTTCTGAAGTACAGAAGCACTACAATGGACATTCCTATAGCTAACCAGTTGACAAAGCCCACATAATTAATTAGGGCATACATGTCTGTTGACAACAGGTAAAATAGAGATAATATACCCTGTAAATAAAATAAAAGGTCATTTAGTATACAGACAGTATATATAGTGCTTAAAAACTGACCAAAACAGAGCCCTCATAAGATAAATGCACTGTAAAAACCAAAAGATTTGAGGACTTTTTACATGACAACATGTGATCTAAGGGAAGTAAATCTTTCTTTTTTTGACTTGTCAATCATTTGCAGTATCTTATTTATTACAAATATCAAGTCATTTAATTTATCACTGTTAATTAACACTTTTATTTGATCGTGCTACAAGGATATAGATTTGAATGAACCTATTCAGACAAAATTCTGCTTTTGACACTGTTATCAGGGTATGGAAATAGAAATCTGTAACTGCTTATATTTGTAATTGATTGAACTATGATATATCTGTACTTACCATAAATATACAGGCTGGCATTGGAGTCAATCTCTTTACAGACACGTAACTTAACACTTGTGGCATGTGGCCCTCCCTACCACCAACGTAAAATAATCTGGAAATTAAATAACATATATAGTGTTATATTATTTTATTATAAATTTTCTTAACAAACTTGCAAGCATTTATCAAAACATAAAAGGTATAAGAAAAGTTGTGCCTTTGACACATATTCAAAAAAATAATGTTCATTAGAGGAGACATTTGTTGGAATATTTTGAAATACATGTAAGAATCAGTACTGTTTCCTTAAAAAAATTCCTTCAACAATGCATCAGTTGCAAAATTTAAAAAATATTTTGTCATGTGCAAATTCCACTTCACCTGAATCAAATATATCACTAAACCCTTTGATCTTTATGATAAAAGTTCATTATCTTATCATGTGGCTGGAATGACCTCAGAAATGTAGTCAATGCTAATTTTAATCTGGTTGAACATTCAGACTTTTACTTTTTTTAAAAGGGTTACACAGCCTTCATTTCATGTTTAAACTTTGTACTGTGGATATATTTATTTCGTAGGTAACAATTTTCTTTGTTTGAGGAAAACTTGCATATTTGTGGATATTTAATTTCATGGTTTTGGCAAAGTCTACATACATTCCTTAAGAAAATTTGTAATTGTTAAATATTGAAAATCGTGGTTCTCCTGTACCTACGAAAGGTACAAAAATTGGTATCTAACGAATATTTATGAATCCACATTATTTGGAAGTTTGTGATATAAATAATAATTAAAACTGTTAATACCAGAACTGTCAGCAGGGTGTTTGACTAACCTTGAAGTGGTAAACAGGATACCGTTTACACCTCCAAAAGTAGATAGTGATACAAAGATTGGCATGATCCACCACATAACACCATACAACCTCTGAGAGAACATCTGTGAAAAGAAAAATAAATCATATTTATGTTGTCTTTACTGGGTTTGTTTTTTTCAATCCGCCATTTCATTCATACAGGTATATTGGTGGCCTTCAGCTGTTATCTGCTTTTTGGTCGGGTTGTTGTGTCTTCATGCTCTTTGACATGTTCCCTATTTCTATTTTTAATTTTATATCATTTGTTTAATATTTCAATACATCTTGGTGCAATAATCTATAAATTGTAAAATAGGAAATAACAATACCGCAGCAACAACATTGTCAACATGATTGTCACTCATAAACTCTAATCTGATGACAGGTTAAAAAGTTATTGTGAGAAAGAATCTCAGCAGTGTCACTCATGACCTTAGATAGAATGCTGATTTGCCATACCCTTATACTGCCACTAATAATCTTGGTAGAATGTTGATTTGCCACAGCCTTCTACTGCTTCTCATAATTTAGCTAGAATGTAAACTTACCACAGCCACAGCACTGCCACTCAAGATCTCCACTCTGGTTACAGTGGTGAAATAAGCAATGTTGGCTAAAGTGTACACAGTCATCACCATGATAATAGAGATCCAGATGGCTTTTGGTAAATTTCTGTAAAAGTAATATATTGTTTTAAGAGATGTAAATTAACAAAAAGGCAATTACCGTATTCGATATACATTATTAATGCAGAAAAAAAACGAAATTAATTTTTTTTTTTTTTTTTTATAAATTTTGAAAACCATCTATATATAGTTGGGTATAGTCCGCACCCCTTGTACAAACATTATATTTAAGGAAAAAAGTCCGGACTATACATGCCTAAATACGGTATTATTAAATGATATAATCAGCCCGCATATTGATAAATCAGCATGTACAATACTGATGAGTTTGCCCTGTCGATATAAATCAAGAGTTAATATTTCTTTTCTAACGGGGCCAATACGGAAGAAAGTTGAGCCTAGGGTCCAATACAGCTAACCTTGAATCTATAACAGGGCCAATACAGAAACAGCCAGTTAATAACATTATACTACATATCTAATGTCCATGGCCAGCATATAAATTATAAAAAAAAATACCAATTAACCTGTAGACAATGGATTTTTTTATATCCATGGACGACTATCATTTACTAATCTCAACTTAATATGATGTTAAAATTATATTTTAAACAAGCCTGGTATTTAGGAAAGGAGTATATATATGTTTGAATGTGGCAAAATTTCTTTAACTGCCATTAAGTGTAAGAGTACATGTATATAAATATTTTGAAAACAAGAAATTGATAAGCAAAGAATTTAAAATAAAACCCAACTACTTGAGCAAATAAAACTTTAATACCACTTTAGTTTCAGGAAAAACTTGATTAAATTTTATAGTTCCTGGAAAAAATGCAGCCAAATTTTATCAAACAGATTGACAAAACAGATCATGAAACCTAAAATTCTTTTATCCTTTCCACATTTTTCCAAGAACTGTTTTTTATTTTTTTTATTTTTAACTATAAGAAATATAAGAATTCCAAGTTATTCATGTTGAAAGGTAGTTACATGGAACAATGTTCATGATGTTTATCAAAATACTATTGTAAATAAATAATTAAAAGTAGAAATGTTGTATGCAGTTCACCTAGAAATATTTGTTCTATTAAAGCTGTAATAAATTTGTACTTTATGTAAACAAAATTATTAAGATGTAACAAATTGGACAGTGGGGTATACATGGTATAGTAATACTACTACATTTGTTTTGCCTTTATTTATTAACTGTATAAGAAATAAACAGGAAAGGATTAATTCATAAAAAGAGAAAAACCATCGGACCTTATTTCATGTATTTCCTTCTTACCTATTTAAACAGATCTTTAAGCATAGTTAAGAGGTTTTCAACAGAAAGCCATATAAAATGGTCCACCCACATGACCTGGGAAGTATTAGGATTTGTTTGAAAAGATCTGAATCAGTGATTATTAAAATATTCAAATTCTTAAAAAAACGTTTTTAATGGAGATTGAAGAAATCTTTATTTACAGTAAAACCTATCAATGGTGACCTTCTTTTAACAGCAAATAACTGCAAAAAAAAGGTTATAAAATAACAAATGGGTATCAAAATATAGCATAGAATACCGTTTGAGTGTCTCTTGAAACTCAGTTTGAAAAACACTAATATTAAAACTCTTCAATTTGTTGGTTTTCCATTCCTACATTTATTTCTGTGTGAACCTCAAGCTCATACATTAAAATTGTAATACCATGACAAATTCCCATCTTTATAACAGTGCATACATTTTGTACATGTACTTCTTTTAAAGGCTAGATTTTGCAATATGTTAATGTGTTTTTGTAGTCACCCATGGGGAATTTGATGTTGACATTGACAGCTCATCTCTATTAAAATAATTCACCACTTTTCTATACTATTAATACTGGTTTTTTGCCCATTGACATATACTTCACCTAACACACCAAGATGTTGTTAAATGAATTAGATACCTTACATTTATCATACTTTTCAATAACACATGGTCGAATTGCTGAAAGACCCCCCTCCTGTCCGAAATTATTGAAAACTATCATTCTACATGACAATATTGTGAATAATATATTGGTAGAATCAGATACATCCATTCTGGCTAACACCCTCAAGGTGTATCCAAAACATACAACTTAACTAAACTGAGACCCAAGCCGGGTAACAAAATATTTTACCAAATCAATAATTGTTATTTAATAATATGCACGTCTTGAGCGAAATTTCCGATTGGTTTGATAACCCACAAAAGTTAATAGAACTGGTTATTCAGATTCATTCAAATTCGTAATCATCAAAACTGTAATCCTGCCAATTTTTTCCTATTGCACTGCACAGCATTTTCATATTGATTTTGCTACATTTCAAATTTTAATTTCATTTGGAGTATTTTAAGTCATGGATGATCTTTCCTTTCAACTTTTCATGGTCATTAAAATCATGATGATCATGACCTTATATATCCAGGACATTTTTGAAACAATTGGACACCTGATTTTTTGTCTAAATAACCTGACTGGTCACTTCTTACAAAATAAACAGCAGGGGCTAGGTCAAGAAGTCAAAATGGTTATCTAATTGTACTTGTATCATATCTGTAGATTTCCTGTTTATTCAATTTAAAGGAGAAGATGATCAGTCTTATCAATATTAAAACTTTTAAGATTACTTCATTTATCAATATTATCAATAGATGAAAAAGATTTATTTTTCACCAAGAAGTCCAAATTCAAGTAGAATTGTAAAATGACAGCCATTTTGTATAATTTATCAATATCAAAGTTTTAAGATTACTAAACTTATTAATACATATTATAATATACATGTACTATATATGGGTGAAAGAGATTTGATTCTCACCAAAAAAGCCGAAATTCAATTAGAATTGAAAACATGGTAAATGACAGCCACTTTTTCAAATTTTTTAAAAAGTTTAAAGATAACATTCACTAAATTTATAAATAATACATTTATCACAAAAATGCAAGGGGAAAAAATTTATATTTTTCACTATGAAGACAAAAATTCAAGAGAGCACAGCCGCTTTTGAAAGTTTCCTCATAATTTCAGTTAAATACAATTTAAAGACCTTTTTGAGCTTCAAAAAGTTTCATTGCTACGATAAAACATTTTTTTTTTAATATTGACTTTTATAACTTATGAAAATTGATCAGCCTACTCCTACATGTCCTATACATTATCAATCAAAATACATTTCAATACTCAAGCTATAGATTTTTCAAAGGTTTTTAATTCTAGCCTAGTCTGACACAACAGTGGGCTCTTTCAACTAATAGTATAAACTAGCTTATTTTGTCATTGTAAGGGAATTCCAAATTATGAATAAAAAGGATCTCTTTCTATTATTGTTTTCTAGGCATGTTGGGTCCAACAGATTTGATGAGACCTTGAAGAGATTAACTTTTAAGAGTTCAACGAAAGTCCATTTTATTTACTGATGTATAATGTATGACTATGCATGTATGAGACCAATAAGAATCAATGAACATATGTCACAACATTACGCGAATGAGACGAACTTTGACATTTCATTCATGTATAATAAACAATAGAACAGATGTTACCGCTAATCATTACATTAACATAGTTGTTGTTAAAACATTAAAATTTTATAAATCTCTTTATTTACCTTAGCCGTATTTGGCACAACTTTTTGGAATTTTGGATCCTCAATGCTCTTCAACTTTGTACTTGTTTGGCTTTATAAATATTTTGATATGAGCGTCACTGATGAGTCTTATGTAGACGAAAAGCGCGTCTGGCGTACTAAATTATAATCCTGGTACCTTTGATAACTATTTATTCTTTAATATGGTGGAATTGATGACTCTTAATTTTCATGAGGCCATCCATTTGTAATATCATTAATAGCTGTTACTATTGTCATTCTTTAATTTATTCTGTCTATTTTTATAAATTGTTGCTCTAGAATATATTCTTTTAGCATATTTTTTGTTAAATACATGTTTTTAAAACACTAGAACGCTATATTTAAAGTTAAACACAGGTCAAGAGATCTATTATTTCTTTATATGGACTTGTAATTTCCAATTTGATTGGTATGAAGTACTACTAAACATATTATTAGAATACTATAAATAAAGTCTCTATATTGAGGATGAACTTATAAGTGCAATAAGTCAAAGAGTAAAAATACAGAGTATCCTATCTTAACAAGAGATCTTATGAGTTATTCTAGTGTATTGTTGTCAGTCAGATTTTGTTGTCTTTTAACTTAAGTTGTATATACACAAGGATTCAGAATGTAATTGGAATGTTTATGAATCAAAGGTCGTTGGAATGTTTATGAATCAAAGGTCGTTGGAATGTTTATGAATCAAAGGTCATTGGAATTTAACATAACATTTGGTCCTATAAGCAACCAATATTATTTGTCTATTAAATATTCTACAACCACAATATAAATAAGTGCACATCATTCTCCAGATTTTATTGTTAGATGTACTGTGGATTAATTATTATTCTTTCGGTACCAATTTTCGTGGGTTGAGGTGAGCCACGAATTCAAATGATCAATGAATAACATATTTTCTATAGGCTTTGTATACAGAGATTGGCAAAACCAAGAAATAAAATATCCACGAAAATGCTAGATTTCAGCAATCCATGAAAATTGATATCAACAAAAATAAATGAATCCACAGTAACTTGACTTCATCACTATTTAAACCTCCCCTGTATTATTTCATTTTTAGGCCACACCAAATTAATTTCTTGTTCTACGGATTTTTGGACTCCAAAATTTGGGGCGAGCGAGCGATTTGAAAATTTTAATAAAAAATATTTAATTTGAAATTTTTTGAGGCGAAGCTTGAAAAGTAAAGGCGAGCGATTATATATTTTTTTTTTGTAAACATAAAATAGTAGGTTTTGACAATATTAAAACTTGATTTATAACTTGTACTTTGACATTTTTTAATTTCTGAAGTATTTTTTCCCTGTTCACCAAGAAATAATTAAATCTGGTCTATGTATGTGTGACTGACAATGATACAATTCTCCATCCAAGTCATAATCAGTTTGGGGTTGCCCCTTAATTTTATAAATATCCCTTTTACATGTTTTATGATGGATCATATAAGTTATAATATATTTGTTTGTACAAAAGGGCTCATATTTTCTCAAAGAACTATATATCTATCTATAGCTAGTATTAAATGGTCAAAACATGTACAAAAATTTTGTAATATTCCTGGACTTTAACCATGTTAAATTAACACATTTACTTTAACAGTTTAATATTCATGATTCAAAATAAGTGGACCCCTCTTTTAGAAAAAGTTGTTTAAAATATGATGTAACTCTCCCCTTTTTGAGTACAAAATTCTAAGTTTTCAAAGTTTTTGTATAGAAGAACTATACAAATCCTTGGTATTTCTATTTTCTTTTCTACATCAGTAAAATGACCCCTTGTCTGAGGGAGGGTTGTTCTCAACCTGACAATAACAAACACAGGTCAAAGTACGGCCTTTTACACAGGGCTTTGATACAGACCAAACAGCAAGCTATAAAGGATCCCAAAATTATTAGCGTACACAATTCGAACAGGAAAACCAACGATCTAATTTATATATTCAAACGGGAAAATACCAATGAACAACATCAACAAACGATAACTGCTGAACGACAGGCCCCTGAATCAATCAGGACAGGTGCATAAACATGCAGCGGCTATATATAGTTTTGTTTTGCCAGCATACAATATAATTGCAGTTGAAGGCAAATCCTTCAGAAGTTCTTTGTACTTTATTCTAACAACGGAACATTTTGGATAGGGAATATAAGTAAGGGGGAAAGAAACCAATGTTGATATCTTTTTATAATATTTTCAAATAAACGGTGCGGGAAATAGACATGTTTACATTTCCTGATGCGGGAAGCGGGACTATAAAAAAATTAAAAAAAATCTGTTTTGAAAAAAATAGGTGCGGGCGGGTCCGTCGAACAAGGAATCAAATTGATGTGGCCTTATGTTAAAAAATCATGGTACTTTAGCTTAAACTTAATAAAAATGAATCCTTAGCACCATGAAACAACAGACTGACAAATTTAAAGTGATAAAAATAACTTCTTAGAATAATGGTTAACCAATAAGAAAGCAGTGGTTGCGTTCCTAATTTCAAATGACCTTTCAATCTGAAATTCAAAGACCACACAGGACTAAACATAAACACATTATAAGTTATATGGTTCACTACTGACCTCCTACGGATCCATAGAGGGTTAGTAAAATCCATAGGGGGTGAGGCTGTTAGCCAAGTTCCCTATAGATTTTACTCACCCTCTATGGATTCATAGGGGGTCAGTAGTGAACCATATAACGAATTTATCGCACGCAGGACTTTTCCTGCTGCGTTTTGTAGAAAAATAAACAATGAAAGACAACATCAATAGACGACGTCACCATTAACAGTAGGACATGACACCATGAACCCCCTATGAAATTTACTAACCCCTTATGGATCCATACCACGTGATGTTGCTAAACCAATCACGACGTGATATTTTACCAGTGGTGCGATAATAAGGGTTATGCCTGTAATGTGTCAGAATTGAGAGCTAAAAGCACAATGTCTATACATGTAACTGGTCTCATTTGTGTGATCTCTATACTTTATATAGCTTGATCCAATAATTTACAAATGTTTAAATTTATTCAATTTATTAATCTATATATATTTTAATGTGATTTCCCATTTTCATAGATTCTATAAAACTTGATATGGCCTAATATTCCTTCATCTTCACTAACCCTTGTCTAGTGAAGATGAATTTCTTATTCCTGTATCTTGGCTAACCCTTGGCTAAAGAAGATGAATTCCTGTGACCTCTTATCAAACATAAAACTTACTTGTAGGGATCTTTCAATTCTTCAATTACAAAGTTCAGGTAATTCCTGTAATAAAAGAAAAATTTACAATTAAATTCATTTAACAATTACATATATATATATAGTCTTGTATGTTTTTTAATTTTAGTCCATTTATATGTTTCAGAGTTTGGTATGATGTCCATTATCACTGAACTAGTACAAATGTTGTTAAGGGGCCAGCTGAAGCCCGCCTCTGTGTGTGTGATTTTCTTGCTGTGTTGAAGCCCCATTGGTTTTTAGCTATTTTTTGCTCTTTGGTCGAATAGATAACTCTTCCACACATTCCCCATTTTCATTCTCAATTTTGTATAAGGTAATAAAAGTTACAAAAATTTTGAGAAAGATAATAAAACTGTTAGATTTTATAATGTGGCAAATTTAACAATAAACATTTGTATTAAGCATGGTTCCTGGAAAAGGCAAATGTAACCAAAATTGGAAAAGTTGCAAAATCAATGAAAACAGATTGTTTTTTTCTATTATATTTGCAAGTTATAAATGCTGTTTAAACTGGTGTAATAAAACTTGATGATTATTCTCCACTACTGTGTACCTTTTACTTGATTACCTAATTATATACCAAACAAGAGGAAATATATTGACTGAAACAATGTACCATTAGAGTTCAACAACCAATAGTTATAACCATTGGCTTTCCATACTTTTATATCAAGATTACATGAGTGGAATAGGGAGATCACATTAAGTTAATAGCTGCAGACAACCTTTTAATTGGCATATCAAATAATCCCATCTAAAGATAAATGCTTTTAGTAAAAAAAAAAACCCTAGGGTACAGTGACTACAGTCATCAATAACCGGTCTTAAGATATATGATTCAAGCTGAAAAAACCTAGGGTGCACATTAAATAATCTGTCTGAGGATAATTTTTTTTTAGCAACTGTTATGAACACTAGGCAATGGAAATAAATTGGAAACTTTATTAATTGATTTGTATACAAAATATCATTTAATATGTCCACATAGGAAATTTAGCAATATCCGACACCAAAAAATAAAACACAGCAGAGTAGGTAATCAAAGTATTTGGTCCAACATTGTCTAATATACATAATATTATGACAACATAAATTACACCACAATTAGGAGTAAATAACAATACACTTTTCTATAACCAGATAACCTTACTATTTAAATAGTTTCACAATTATAATATACTATTATATAATTGTATGTAATGTGTATTATTCTATTCAGAAGGTTTTTAAAAAATACTTCCTGATATCTTTTAAATTCTAGGAATCATTTATTTTTTTCTTGCTGTGCATTTTGTTTTGATTTATTTAAATTATTTGTAATGTTGTATTTTTCATGTATGTTGTACACTTGGATAATGCAATGTAATTTTTATTATATATGTGCTTTATCCAATGACATATATATTTTGATTTTATTTGATTTTATAAATCCTTCTCAATATTTCTCTCTCAATTAATATACAGTATGCACTGACCCAATACTATTGTCCCCAAATCCAGTACATCTACATTGTATATGCATATTTTAATGTGAAAATGACCCAGATAAAGGAAGGATGTGAAAATGCAAAATTTTTTCAAATACTTGTAATTCATTGAATTGTTTAGCATAATTGTTTAAAAATCTATCATATAATAGTATAACAAGAGGATAGAAAGAAGAGAGAAGTAACAATACTCTTCTGAGATGACCAAGAACATGTCTAAGTAAAATTTTTGGTATTTCATTTGGCAACTGTCTTGACTATACAATCATTTGAAATATACTAGAACCAAGACATGCACTTATGTTTAAGTACCAGAAAGGGTTTGCTGTTCCTCTCAAGACACTGTAATTAATTGACAAAAGCCCTGACCTGTTATCTTGTTCAAGTACCAGAAAGGGGTGTGTTGTTTCTCTCAAGACAATGTCATTACCAAAAGCCCTGACCTGAGAACCTGTTTGAACAGGAACTGTTTGATGTTGATATGCAATACAAAAGAAGAGAGAGAATGCAAAGGAGACAATGAAATATAAAACAATCCTCAGCCAAATGCATAAAAACAAACTAATGTTCACTTAGTAACCTAAAAATAGCACTGAAATGAAAGTGATTAACTTGCCGTTTCTGACCAAAAAAAAACACAGCTTATGCAATAAGTACCTATCAGCCCTGACATGACAAAACAACCTGTTAGTACAAGATTTATTGTTTTAGCCTGAATTTATGATGACTCTATTATAAATGTACTTGGTTGAATGCAATGACATAATAAAGTAATACAAGTATAAAGCTATTTGTATTGTACAATTTTTGTAAATGATACGTTCAGACAGACTGTATAAGAATTACCTACAATACATGTTTGTAATTTGATTGAATTATGTGAAGAAATCTGTCATAATGCACAAAAAAGTGCACTATAAAACGAAACATGGACCATTATCATAAAAAAGTCCAACAAGTCCTCAGAAGTCTAATCATTAAATCATCGTCTGGAGATCATTAAACTTTTACTTTGATTCTGTGACATTGGGCAAAACATGTGACAGAAAAGCTAAATTAGGGATAAAAGGAAATTCTCAAAACCATCATTTACTTTTATTGTAGTTACGCAAGTACAGGTAGTAAATTACATAATGTACGTGATGTAATAAGCATAGTTGCTTACTTCCCACAAATTAACGTCTCATTGGCAATCATACTACATAATTTCCTCATTCTTATGATGATGTAATAAACAGTACTGTATAAATAAATAACCATGCTAATACAGATGTATATTTTTTTCACAAAGATTTCTAAATGACATTATTATTGTGTCTTCTCTTAAAGAAAGCATTTGTTTGACTTCAATTATTGTTAATAAAATTGAGAATGGAAATGGGGAATGTGTCAAAGAGACAACAACCCGACCAAATAAAAAACAACAGCAGAGGGTCACCAACAGGTCTTCAATGTAGCGAGAAATTCCCGCACGCAGAGGCGTCCTTCAGCTGGCCCCTAAACAAATATATACTAGTCCAGTGATAATGAATACATGTATTAACAATAATTGAAGACTGTTTTGGCAGGCCTACTTTATTTGGAATTATTTCTAATGTCTGAATGTCATAAAATAGTACATGTACCTACTTTATTTGTACATGTACTATTTTATGACATTCAGACATTAGAAATAATTCCAAATAAAGTAGGCCTGCCAAAACAGTCTTTTTTATTCTAAATATATTTTCTGTCATTTTTATTGCATCATTCTTTTACCAACAAAATTTCTTTCATTAGATTAACAACTACCAAATGATGCAATTTTAAATTTTGCCGATCAATGCCAAGTTTAAAAATACTTTATGATGGACATCATATATTAAACAAAGCATTAAATACACCTAACAGTTCTTTTATTAGTTGATGTTTACAAACAATACCTTATTTGGCACCTGTTCAGGTGTCAGACATACATGATATACATGTAGGAATGAGTTAACAATATGGTCAATTAACAATGTTCATCACATAGGTGTACTGTAAAACCAATATAACATGTTTAATGAACTTGGTTTTAAATAATCAGCCTCCAGTTAGAAAAGATGTATTTGTTTCTGTATAAATATTCATTGAGAATGAACGTAATAAAGATTGCACATTATTTTGACTCTTTAGAATACACTAGTACATTGACCTGATCCACTGACCTGTCCTCAGATAATTTCAAATTGATAATGATTTTGACTTACCATCCATTGTAGGCAAATAACCCAGAATAGAACGCCATGGCAATTTTACCAATATTAGTTTCTGTGTGCTCAAAAGGATTGTGGAAGTTTTCATGTTCACCTGAAAAATAAATGTTACGTTTTCAAATATTTTTTTATCCACACAACATTGAATCTATATAAGACACAATCGTTTTCTGGATCAGGGGAAAAGGGGGGGGGACCAAGGTTATTTACCAAATGTATACTAAATGTTTTATGAATATATGCCCAAAACAAAGTTATCTAGTAATTACTAGTGGTATGTTTTTATGTAAAATTAGTAGCATTTGCACTTGGCCACATAGAAAAACATTTAAACATTAAGAGTTGATTTTGACTGTTTGTGAAATTACAACTACTATGTATACTTTGATTTAAGTTTTAACATGAGCACAGTTACTTCTTTTTGTATACATTAAAATGCAATCAAATATGTACATCACTGACATGATCTGACATTTTCTATGACCATACTCAGAGTTCATGAAAATGGTCAGTCAAAATGAGGCTGGGACCAGTATTTTGAAAGCTAGTGCCAGTCTCGATGACCGATGTTAAAACGGCTGTTGCAGTGCCTTTTTTATCGGTACATTGTAATTAGTTGTACCGCAACTAATTCCAATACGTGTTTACATCGGCCATCAGATGTACCTGCTGCTAATTTCCAGAACTGGTTTCCCATTATAAACAAACTGAATCTTAAGGAAAAAACCAAAATGTTGATCTACACTTGGCCTGCTAAATTTGTTCATGTAGCTATCCCCAGACAACAATCGGCGATTGAACTGTTTGATGGAGATAATAAATACTGATAAAGTAATTAAGACGATTAAATGGATAGTGAAAATGACTTTAAATAAGAACAATCAGAAGAACAGAACTGGTCCTTTGCTGTATTGTTAATCTGTCTGTGGCTGTGAAAAATAAAACTAATAATAATAAAGTTATTTTTCGATGAAATATGTAATCATTTTTAATTCAGGATAAAATTGACAGAGTTTTTAGGTCTGGTTGAAATTTTATAGGACTGACAAATAATCTTGCTTTGTCGGTCCCATGACCGACGACTCAAAAAAACTTTTTGTTAACTCTGCATACTCTTAATATTTCTATTACAGACCAAGCCAAAATTTGGACTATGTCTGTCCTGGTGATAATTTCAATAACTGTTTACTGAAAATTCTTTCATTTGTATAAAAAATATATTAAAGTGAGTTTGTGTGTCTCTAAGAATACTCACTGTTCACAGGTAAGACGTTTTGTCCAAGATTATGGAAACTTGTTGTACAGGGGTTGTTTGTTGATGTGGTTCATAAGTGTTTCTTGTTTTTTAATATAGATTAAAGTTAATAAACTGTTGGTTTTCCTGTTTGAATGATTTTACACTACAACATTTTTGGGGCCCTTAATAGCTTGATGATCAGTGTGAGCCAAGGCTTTGTGTTGAAGTCTGTTCATTGACCTATATGGGTTACTTTTTATAAATTGTGACTTGAATAGAGAGCTGTCTCCTTGACACTTAAAGCACTTCTTCTTATATCTATATACATGCAAATGTTCATATACATGTACATGTAGATCATTGACAAATGTAAGGTGACTGATCTTAACTACAGTATACAGCACTTTTTCATAAGAATGGATAATAGACAAATTTGACCTTGACCGATATGTGCTCTTCTTATAGAAACTATTTGTAGGAACTTATACATGTACCACTGATAAGATTTGTTTTGCTCAAATGACCTTGTATTGCAAGTATATATACTGAAGAAATATACATGTAGAGCACTTCTAATAGAATTTTGTATGCCAAAAACTAGTCCAATATTCCAAAAATTAGGTGAAGCATAAGCTGCATTACAAGCTATTGTAATTCTATTTACATGTATATATACAGATACAGTTATGAAAGTAGTCTGTCTGAATTTGTCTTATACTGCAGTTTTGTACATTTAATTGTATGCTCTTCTTGTAGAAAAGTTGTTTCTGCAAGCTCAATTACTGTTTTAAATACATGTAAATGTGTTAGGTTTATTGTTCAGTTTAAAATGATGGTTCAAATGTAAATTTAAGGTCAGGATTCTAATATAACATCAAAATTACAAGACCTTTATTAAGTTACTGGTCATATGACTTTAATTTAGACAAACGAAGTAAAAGTGCTTTTACTAAAACAGAAGATATTTATACTGCAGTTTGCAGCTAATAACTTCCTGTTGTCTTTATCTACCAAATATAATAATAAAAGGCTGTTTCGTGCAATGTCCATTTTATGTCAAAGTAACTTTTCTCAACAATGTAGGTTTGATTGGACTAGCTTGACCAAAAACTTTAACCTGAAGGGGGTTGCTAATTGAATCTCAGATGTTATGTTCAAGCTCAGCATCCCATCCCAGGACTTTTTAGAACATCTGTCAATGAACTGAGGACTGCTCAATGAGTTTACCAGGAGAACAACATGCCAGAGTTCAAGGTCACTATCTTATTCCTCAACTAGATTATGATTGCATTTTGAATGTTTACATTGTACTTTTATTAAAAGTGTACATGTAGCATCAGTAATTTCCAAGGTTGCTGGTTAATGGACAAAAGCCAGTAAAAATTGGTTTGGTCCAATTAAGTGATATGTTTTATTGGAACAGCTGACTAATAACAATTTAATATTATTTGGACCATATATCATAAATGTACATGTATGAATGACCTGAAAATGCTATTTCATTCTATGACTAACGCAATATATAATTAACTGCTTCAATTCTTACCTCTTCCTAACTGTACAAATCCTGTTATTATAATCAGTATCAATGCTCCAACTTTAGCATATGTAAAAATATCTTGGACTCGAGTCGCCCACTTCACATCTGCACAGTTGATAAATGTGAGAAACACTATAAAAGAGAATGAAAATGATGTTAGTATACCCAATAGTCAATGAACCATTTTTTTAATTGCATACTACATATATAGAATTTTAGATAAAACCTTAATCAAATGTATTAATGCAAGAATGGTAATAGCATTTAATAGCCAAGTTTCGTGAAATTTTCACACATACATTTTTTGTACATGTACATTGTACATGTATCTGTGGTTATCATATTTAAAAGTTTATTTATATGATAATCATAAAAGTTTATTACGTGTGTGTATGAACCTTTAATTTGTTGTACATTGCATGTACATGTATCAATTTAAAAAATGTTTAAATGTACAAATACATGTATATAAATGTACCTATCCTACATGTACATTTGTACATGTCCTATTTCATGTACATGTATTTTCAATGGTTTCATTTTCATTGTATAAATACTTTCATAAAGCAATCTTTAGAACATGTAGAACGTATTCAAAATGCCATGACGGTCACGGTCAACTATTTAGTTTTAAGATTTAATTTAGTTCCTGTTTATTATTGATTCTTATGTTAGTTAATCATGTGAATAATTTTTAAAAAGTTACTTTATTGCTTGACCCTCACTTGTTTATTCTGTACATGTGTAATAAATATCAAAGGTAAAGATCTACCAAATTTATTTTCTTAATTAGAAACAAAACTGCATGGAACTGGTAACAAAGACCTCATGCTTCACAGATAAACTTAAATGTTACATCAGACTGCCAAACCCTTCTCTACGTCATACATACACTGATGTTGTTTACATCACATTATGCGTTTCTAAATTAATCTTCCATTAATTCCCTTCATTGATCCTAACCCACGTGTTGTAATAATTTTCTTTACAGGAGAATTGATTTAATACATTATGTATATTTTATAATCCATTGACTTAAAAGAACCATCATCAAATACATGAAATTTCATAAATTATAAATTATGAATGAGGAAACTATTAAAAAGTGTTAATTGATAAAATATTGATTTTAAAGGTTGATCATGTGGTTTGTCAGACTCTTCCATAAGTCACCTTCAGAACGTCCTTTCAATGTGATCATCATCAAGTTCAACAACAAAATCAATACTAAAACATTGATTGAATTGTGCATCCCAATAATTTCTGACAATAGCTCTGAATGTAGTTTAATGCTGATATCTTACATTAGAGAGATGTACATGCATGATGTACATGTACATGTATATGTATAAAGCCATTCACCAACAAATGTACATTGTACATGTATATATGTTAAGCCATTCACCTACATTGTACATGTCTATAGATATATAAAGCCATTCACCTACATTGTACATGTACAAAATGTATATATAAAGCAATTTCAGAATATTCGAATATTTAGTCACATGTACATTTTCTTGTACAGACATCGGATGCTTTCATCACAATAAAAAAAATTAACACTGTTGTCAGGACAATCCCAATTCTCTTTGGAAAATTTTCCTTATGTGAAACAGGTATATATATATGTACAATTTTTTTCTGTGTTATACATGTACATGTACAAAAATGTACAGTGTATACATGATACATGGAAATCTAGTTTCTTAATTTTGCGCCTGTCCCAAGTCAGGAGCCTCTGCCCTTTGTTAGTATGGTATGATTTTTAATTTTAGTTTCCTGTGTTAAATTTGAAGTTTAGTATGACGTCCATTATCACTGAACAAGTATGCATATTTGTTTAAGGCCAGCTGAAGGACGCCTCCAGATGCGGGAGTTTCTTGCTATATTGAAGACCCGTTGGTGGTCTTCGGCTGTTGTCTGTTCTATGGTCGGGTTGTTGTCGCTTTGACACATCCTGCATTTCCATTCTCAATTTTATTTTAAACATGTTTAACTGTCTGTACTTTTAGAAATGTACATTTAAGCAGATTACCACATAAACTTTATCAAAAGAATTTCACCGTTATAGGTTAAACTGCCAAGGCTGCCATAACTTGTATTAAGATACATGTATGACACAGGTCTTATAGTCTTAATTTATAAATTAGAAATACACAAGTCTTCATGCTAAGCCACAGCCCATAGACCCAGATTTAGTCATAGCCCATAGACCCAGATTTGTTAACTTATATAATTACTATTGAACATGCAAAAAAACATGTATATTATACTACATGTACATGTTTGTCCAATAGAATTACAGTATCTATAACTTTTTTTTACATAGAGGCTAGAGCAGACAGTTGGTACACAAATGTATGTGGTTCCAAAAGTTTATTTTGAAGACACGTGTTAAATTACTTGTACATGATTGATAGCTGTTTGCATAATACAGTAATTCAGTACTAAAATGACTTAATATTCTGCTAAGAATCATCAGCGTTATACAAAGAAGGTTTCTAGTCACACTTTGTTGTAAATTATTTTGAAATCTTGAAAGGCTATCTAAATGTTTTGCTATGATACCTTTCTGCTATATTTGTGCCTTCACCTCATTTAAAACAATTGCTCACCCTGAATACATGTAGACATGTAATAATTGCCACTGGACATAAAACAGTGATTCAATTATTTTGCCGCCTGTCCAAATTAGGAGCCTCTGGCCTTTGTTAGTCTTGTATAATTGATTGTTGCTAAACGTCCAATGGCAAATATTTCATGCATGTTCTTGTATGATTTTTAATTTTAGTTCATTTGTACGTTTTGGAGTTAAGTTCAAATGTATGAGATCCATTTTCACTGGACTAGTCATTTCAGGGCCTGACTATATGGTATGGGCTTTGCTCATTGTTGAAGGCCATACAATGAGTGACCTATAGTTGTTCATTTCTGTGTTATTTTGGTTTCTTGTGGAGAGTGTCTCATTGGAATTTTATTAGTACACATTTTATTTTTAAATGTAGGGGCCAGCTGATGCATGCCCCAGGTTTTGCTACTTTGAAGACCCTTTTATGGCATTCAGCTGTTTTCTTCGCTATGGTTGAGTTGTTGTCTCTTTGACACATATATCCATTTCCATTCTATATTTTATGAATACCTTGGATCTCCTGTAGTTGGTGATCGCAATATACCAGTATTGCGATCACCATCTACAGCACTGTGCTTAAACGGCTGTGGGTAACTTAAGTTACCCACAGCCCAAGATGGCGGACTCTAAACTCGTTGATATTTAATTCATACAAAATGTACCTTTTGCGACGTTTTTCATGCAGAATGTAAATATTTATAGGATTATTGAATAAAGAAATGACTAACAATTACCATAAATTTGTTAATATAGAGTTCACTAAAGTGCAAGGTCAACTTTAAAAAATGCATAAGATGTCCGTAACTTTTTGATCGAAACTAAGCAGACTGTCCGTAACTTTATTTTTAGATGTGGGTAACTTTTGATTTAAAATTTTAAGAATTATAATTTCAACAATTAGAAGACAATTAACATCATATTTGTAACCTTCGCGGCCGTTTATACTACTCATTCACCACCAAATGTGATTTTATTAACGCACCATACTTACACCACAGAAGTTTTATGTGGGGGTTGTGGTACTCCATCCTGGTTATGGTTTGAACTTTTATTTACTGATGTGCGTCTTATCGACGTTTTTCGCTTGTCGGACCAAGGCTTTTCCATACTCTTTAATGTTTTGAGTTTAATTATGTTTGCGGTTTACCTTCACCTCTGTTTCTTTCTAGGTGTATTTTGATGAATACTCTTTAACGCGGCTCGGTATTTATACATCCCACCAGTTAGTTATAGTGTTATGATTTTTTGAATATGTTTCCTAGTATGTTTTTTTTTCTCTCTTTGTATGTTATCAGGGGTTGTTAGACTATTAAATTACCCTGTTGTCCTACGTAGTTATTTATATTTTTATATACTATGTCGAATTGTTACATAATGGTGACTGCTCTTTTCCTTTTATTGTCACTGACTTTTACCTATTGTGTCTTTTAGTTTTATTCAGTTTAATGAGATTTAATGCAACTTGCATACAAATGAAATGTGCAGCTAGCTGTAAAACTAGGTTTATTCATTTATACAAAATGTCCTTTTTTTTTTTTTTTTTTTATAAAGTTTTCCCATTTACTGTAAATCTTGGCCAGGGTGCCGCAATATCACCGTGCGCAACGTCCCAGTGTGTCCAGATTGACACCCCTTCTACTTTACTGTCAATGCTGATGGGATTTGTTTTTGTGGGGATGAGAGAAAAGTGTTTTTGGCTTTTTCAAAAAGACGGAAAAAGTTTGTGCACTTAAGTCTTGTATAGTCTATCCACTGCATGCCTGGGCAATTTGGGTTCCCCTCCAAAATCCCGGATTCACGCTACCCTTGTCGTTGCTGGCAGAAAATCAGTAAGTGTATACATGCTACATGTATGTGTAAAAATACTTGTGTAGTCTACTTGTTCAAAAAAAAAAACAAACAATGATGTTTCAACAGTTTATCTGCTATGATCGGAAACAACCCTCCGAACTAGGTGATTCGGGTACCCCGACGTTATACAAAATGAGACCCGAGTTTTGCGGATTTATCGTGATTTTTTTCATATTTTTCCCAATTTTGTCTTCCATCGATACAATGAATTATATCATACTAGACATCTACTTCGTTTTGTGAATATGTATTCGATGCAATCTCTATCATCAGTTTAAACATTACATCCGCGTATGTCGATTCTTTGAAAGTTACGGACATCTCTATTGGTATGATGAAAAAAGTTACGGACAAGTTGTTTTGAAGTTACGGACAGCCTAAGTGTTTTTTAAAATCGTGCTGTGATCGTTTCTTTTGTAGAATTTAATCACCTTTCCAGTTTAGGGGTTTCCCTAAACGATTAATACAACTTTTAAATTCAGTTGTTTAATTGATGCATTCGTAGTATTTTTATTCTATAGAAGAAAAGTATCTAACCGACGCAAGGCGGCTCCATCTTGGGCTGTGGGTAACTTAAGTTACCCACAGCCGTTTAAGCACAGTGTACAGGAGATCCAATACTAATACATTTACATTTATAACTTACATATACAAATTGCTGCAAGAAGTCTTATGGCATTGTCTGGCTGCTCACAATCTGGAAACAATGGTTCAATGATGTAATAGGAAAAAGTCATAGCTACAATTGCTTGTGAACATGGTCTCACAATCATACATTCAACCCATAATCTAAGAAATGCTAGAAATGGTCCAAATGCTTCAAATATATAGGCATAATCTGCTCCAGATCTTGTTATAGAGGTTCCAAGTTCAGCATAACAGTATGCCCCAACCATGGAAAATAAACCACAGCCAACCCATACTATTATAGACAAGCCTACACTGCCAGCCCCTTCAAGAACTCCTTTAGGGCTGACAAATATACCAGATCCTATGATACTCCCTACGATTACAGTTACACCATTCAACAAACTGATTTTTTGTTGTAACTTGACTTCATTCTTTGGTATACTTGAATTGGAACTATTAGCATCTTTAGCATTTTTCTCGTTCTGTCCGACAACATCGTATTTATCCTTCGATGGCATGATTGCAGGTTCTATAACACGTGTATATAATGAAAATATGTCCTGTGTTCAAGAATTTCTTTTAAGATGACGCAAGACCTAGTTCCTCTTATGGAAACAGGGAAAAACACACTACGAAGATACCACGTGGTCGAGTTATGAATGAAAATCTCACGCTTAAATTTCTAAAATCAAAGTACTGTAGTATTCACTTCGTTCAATAATCTAACTGTTGTAAAATAAGATATGGCAAAAATATTGCAAGTTCTTAATCTTATTGTTTCTGTGTCCTATTTTCACGTCATATTATATTACTACACACTGCTCCACCAGAAAGAACTGGTAGTAGCTAAGTTATAATTGACATGCGTAGACGCATGCGTACCCCTATTTTCTTTTTGAAAGCACATGTCTTCGTTTGTAAACAAGATTTGTTTGATTGTTAATATCGTTAGTGTACCATACAAAGGCGAACAAATACTACAGACCACAAACGGCCCCAATTAAGATTTATTTAATTTAAGTTGCTTTGTGTATACAGAAAAAGATGTTTTATTTCCATTAATAATAGACGGCATATTTATAACATTATTATTTTAGACTATGTACAAAGAAAAAAATAATTATCAAGTACACATATAATAATAAAGTCTTTGTATAGTTATCTACCATTCTATGGCACACCCCGCCATAAATAAATGATTATAATAATTGACAATTCAGGTATGTATATAGATATAGGAAGCTGTGGTATGAGTGTCAATGAGACACGGCAACTCTCCATCCAAATAACAATCTATAAAAGTAAACCATTATAGGTCAATGTACGGCCTTCAACACGGTGCCTTGGCTCACACCGAACAACAAGCTATAAAGGGCCCCAAAATTACTAGTGTAAAACCATTTCAACGGGACTTGAAAACCAACGGTCTAATCTATATAAAATAACGAGAAACACGTATAAATTACATAAACAAACGACAACTACTGTACATCAGATTCCTAACTTAGGACAGGTGCAAACATTTGCAGCGGGATTAAACATTTTAATGGTACCAAACCTTATCCCTTTTTCTGAAACATTACAACATAGAAAAACACACGATAAAATATCAATTGGAAGGCTAACTACAGTTTTTATTAATTTTGAACATTTTATGTAAGAAGTATTATGTACCAATGCTTCTGATCATACTAAATGTTTTTCAAATGTGTTCTTGACGTCAGAATAAGTTCAACGTTTTATTTACTTATTTTGAAGACAACTCTCCATCCAAGTCAAATCTATAAAAGTAAATAGTACGATCTTCAACACGATCTTCAACACGGAGCCTTGTTTTCATACAAAATGAAAAGTCGAAAAAATTAAAACATAGTTAAAAAATATTTAAAAATCAAATTAAATGTCATCAGCTATGTCGGCTGATACGGCCTAGACATTCTTGCAACTACTTACATTTTGACAAAAAACAGAAAGCATAGCAAAGAAGACCCTGCTCCTTGCAACCACGTACTGTCTGCATGACATGCTTTTCACCCCTTACACGAATATATCATTAAAAGTCTGATGTAATTTGTTCCTCCAAGAAAACTGACTCTTATATATATTTCCTGTTTTAGTCCAGGCAAAAACAAAACATTCCTTCCGATTAAAATAATTATAAACCTCGTGTATTTTTTGCAATTGAAATGTATCCCTCGTGAAACAGATTTCTGAACTTTTGTTGAACTTTGCTGAATAACAACATGAAGAAATGTCTAGGCTTCAGAAATTTTAAAATAAATAAGCTAGAAAATGACTACAAATGACCTTCGCTAAATCGCCTAATGTGGGTCCGCAGTATCTATAGAATTAACAACAGTATAGATTCTTACTTGAATATACAAAGGTATAACCAACGTATGGTTGATTCCGGACGTCCTGCGTTGTTTACCCTTTGTTGGTTTGTTTCTGTATTTGTTCGTTGCGTGTTTTGTCATAGGTCTGTATCGTTTGTTAGTAAAACATCGAGAACATTTAATTTGTTGTTTTTTTGTTGGCAAGTATTTGTAACTACTAAAATTATTTGACATTTCTAACATTTCATATTGAAGATTTAAACAACCTGAATATTGTAGATACTTCCTAATGCTGGTAGTTTAAAGTTTTGATTGTCTTGCTTGTTTTATTTGTACAAATGAATGCTCAATCTAAATTAAAATGCTTATAATGTAAACATTTATACAAACAAAGTAATCAAGCCAACTTCACATTTAAAACTACCAGTATTAGGAAATTAATTAGCCGCTGTTGCTTAATTTTATTTGCTCAAATTTAAACGAAAAACGGACCTCCAAATTTTGGCACTATACGATTTAATCTCTTTGCATGTTTTTTTGCTTTCTTATAAGTACCGTTCGTTGTAAACTCTTTCTGTTCTGTTCGTGGTGCTGCAAAAGCGTAGAAATGTGTATGAAACGCATGACAAATTGTCAATGCTTTTTTCAAGCGAGTAATAAAACTACATTTTATTTCTGAATGATCTATTCCAAAAATATTTTCGGATCCATGATACACTGATACCAAACTCACCAAAGGTATTTGAACATGCATAATATGAACGTGAATCACAATGACATTAAGACGATGTGACGCATATCACACCGTGGCGACCTCCGCGTGAGCTTGACATTTGACTTCAGATAAAAATACTGTATTTCTTAGAAACCTGATTGCAACCAGGCGCGATGAGTGGGATTCTCTTGTCCTAATTCGTTATGTTTCACGTCAAACGAAACAAAATTAAAATTTAGGTAGTTGAAAATTCTTGCTAACGAAAAAAAATTATAAGATAGGTATTTCAAAAGAAACATCAAATTATAGGTTTGATGTTTTACTAAAGAATGGTACAGAACTATACAAAAAAACAACATACAACAAACGTACAGAAAAAAAATCGACGAACGGTACGCAACGCACAAAGTCCGGTATCAACCATTCGTTGGTTATGGTACGCACTGAAACCCGGACCGGACCGGACTCCGGACCCGGACTTTGGTATGAAACCCGGACCCGGACCCGGACTGGCCGCCGGACCCGGACTGAATGTCGGACCCGGACTGTGGGCTTTTTACCACTTTGATTTTTTTTAAGATGACTGTCATATAATAAGTTACAGTATATATAAATTAAAAACAATCCACATTCCGAGCGTAAAATTGAACAAAAAAGAGTAAAGTAAAGTAAGAAAGAGATATATAATAATTCCTTTGTCGTTATTGTTTTATGGAAATTAATAAAATCTTTTTATTATCAATGAAAGCAAATTAAATTCTTTTCATAGTAAAGCACAATAGTTTGAAACATTTGAGGTTATATTTTTTTTTTGTGTATTGTTTTCTTAAGGGAAAAATAGAATTCCTACTTTTCTAAATAATTCACCGGTGTGTTTATATTTCTCTAAGAAACTGTATAAATAGATTTTGAAATTATTAGGACTTTTCTGTCTTACGTCTATAAATAGTATATGACGGTTAAATTCTCCCTCTTCATAAACATTTATCGAAATTTACGAATTTAGTCTAAACTTGTGCTTTAGAAATTGACATAAAAAATAGAATGATATCATTCTAGGGTAAAATTCATTCTGGAAAGGAGTCAAAATTGTCAAAAATTGTCTATAACTTATGTTTTCAATTGTTATTTGTAAATGGAGACAAATTTGTATGGTTAGATAACATAAAAAATATTTTGAATGAATGTGGCTTAACATATTTGGAATTCACAAACTTTTATTAATTTGAATTGGCTACGTCTTACAGTTAGTAGAAACCTAAAAGATAAATTTGAACAGAATTGGCACTAACTTTTAGAAGAAAGTATTTAAAGATAATTTTAGTTCTGAAGCTTATTTAGATATTTTTGATAACAAAAATCTTGTAGAATTTTGCAGATTTAGAACGACGAATCATAAATTACCCATTGAAGCTGGTAGATGGTTAAACACCAGCAGACAAAATAGAAACTGTACTCTGTGTAAAAACAATGAACTTTATTTTGGAATGCCAATTTTTTTAAAAGGAGAGAAAAAATTACATAGAAAAGTATAGCTACACAAAGCCAAATAGTTTAAATATAAATTATTAATGTCATCAAAAAAGAAGGTAAAGTTGATTAAACTCTGCAAATTTATCAAAACTATAAATAAATCTGTGTGAACTCCTGGCTTTATCTAGTGTGACGCCACCCCTATTAATTATTTTTGTAACATGTCTTGTACAAATTGTATTTATTGAATATTGTATATATTGTAAATATGTATTTCTCTATACCTTTCGATCTTTCATTTGCGCCGATTGTGCACAGGTAAATTGCAGGTGAGTGTCACTTTCTATTCATCAATATAAACCTCTTTCGTTAGCCAATTGTACCGGTGCATTACGTTTGCGCGCATTACCATTACATTTGCGCGCAAAAATCATTACGTGTGCGCGCAGCTTTTGATAACATTTGCGCGCATTTTTTTTACAGGTAAATTCAGGTAAAATACAGGTAATAATACTTATTTATTTATTAATTTGTTCGTATAAATCTCATAAAGCAGGAAAAAAAGAGATAAAGCGGCATATTTTTTTCGATTTTCAGATACATTTCAGGTGTATGCAAAATGTTAAGAAAATCTGTGACATAGCCAATTTATTGTGATTTGACCTTATGAAAAATATATAATTTGAATTAACAAAGTATTTTTAAATTTAATAATTGATAGTCATATTCGTTATGAAAATACAAAAAAAAACTTTTTGTAATGTTTTTATTGGCAAAAAACTACATATATAAATAATCATAGTAAGTAAGTCCATAGTACATCAGCAAAATCGAGACAAGTACATAAAGTTGATATTTTGAATCATTCAATAAACGTATAATATAAATAATAATGTCAAAAAAGAAAAGAAAATCTAAACCTGAGGTAGCATGGATTGGGTAGATAATTTTATTACGTATAGTTTACTTGTAAAGTCATTCTATTAGTTACAAAAAAAATATGGTCATTTACAATTTAATTTGATTTTTATTTATATTTTTACCTGAGATTACCTGTAAAATGAATGCGCGCAAATGTAATCAAAAGCTGCGCGCAAACGTAAAACATTTTAATCCCCAAATGCGCGCAAACGTAGTACGCTCAATTGTACATATGTTATGAATTGTCAACTAGTATCATAAGAATTCCTATGATCTCTTATTGTTCTTCCGAATTCTTATGATATGTTATTGTTCCTCCGAACTCTTATGATATCTTATTGTTCCTCCAAATTCTTATATCTTACTGTTCCTCAGAATTCTTATGACTTTTTATTGTTCCTCCGAATTCTTATGCCTTTTGATTGTTCAGCCGAATTCTTATGATCTCTTGCTGTTCCTCAGAAGCCTTGTGACTTTTTATTGTTCCTCCGAGTTATTATAATCTCTAAGACTTATATTGTTCCTCCGAATTCTTATGACTTTTAATTGTATTGTCGTCGGAAACATTAATAAGAGACGTTTACCTTAGAATCAACAAATTAATATTAGGCGAGTCCGGACTGTGACCTGATATAACCCCGGACCAGGAGTATACGGATAGTATATAAATATACTAAATTATTTGTTTAATTGAAAGATTTTTTTTCCCCTTTTTGCTTTTTACTTTCATTTATTCATTTCTCTATTTCTTTAGTTATTCGATTGTCATCGGAAAAATCAACAAACGACACTTAAGGGCGTTCAACAATGTAATACACATTCTTGAACAGGTGAGTCCGGACTGTGACCTGACATGACCCCGGACTAGCTTGAAGTTTACTATACCTGCGTGTATTGCATTACGACGAATAACTGTATGTAAACTGTTTATTGTCGTAAAGTATATTGACGGGACCTTTGATCAAGCATGTTATACATAAGAAAGTTATAAGATATTTATCCGACATTTAACGAAAAAATGAAATGTAATAGGCGAGTCCGGATGGTGACCTGAAGTAACCCCGGACTAGGTGTATTCGCAAAATATAGACATCGATAGAGATATAAAACTTTACACATTATTTGATGAGACGAACTTATTCATTTTTATTCATTCAACTTTTTCCTTATTGTATTGTCGTCGGAAACATTAATAAGAGACGTTTACCTTAGAATCAACAAATTAATATTAGGCGAGTCCGGACTGTGACCTGATATAACCCCGGACCAGGAGTATACGGATTGTATATAAATATACTAAATTATTTGTTTAATTGAAAGATTTTTTTCCCCTTTTTGCTTTTTACTTTCATTTATTCATTTCTCTATTTCTTTAGTTATTCGATTGTCATCGGAAAAATCAACAAACGACACTTAAGGGCGTTCAACAATGTAATACACATTCTTGAACAGGTGAGTCCGGACTGTGACCTGACATGACCCCGGACTAGCTTGAAGTTTACTATACCTGCGTGTATTGCATTACGACGACTAACTGTATGTAAACTGTTTATTGTCGTAAAGTATATTGACGGGACCTTTGATCAAGCATGTTATACATAAGAAAGTTATAAGATATTTATCCGACATTTAACGAAAAAATGAAATGTAATAGGCGAGTCCGGATGGTGACCTGAAGTAACCCCGGACTAGGTGTATTCGCAAAATATAGACATCGATAGGGATATAAAACTTTACACATTATTTGATGAGACGAACTTATTCATTTTTATTCATTCAACTTTTTCCTTATTGTATTGTCGTCGGAAACATTAATAAGAGACGTTTACCTTAGAATCAACAAATTAATATTAGGCGAGTCCGGACTGTGACCTGATATAACCCCGGACCAGGAGTATACGGATAGTATATAAATATACTAAATTATTTGTTTAATTGAAAGATTTTTTTTCCCCTTTTTGCTTTTTACTTTCATTTATTCATTTCTCTATTTCTTTAGTTATTCGATTGTCATCGGAAAAATCAACAAACGACACTTAAGGGCGTTCAACAATGTAATACACATTCTTGAACAGGTGAGTCCGGACTGTGACCTGACATGACCCCGGATTAGCTTGAAGTTTACTATACCTGCGTGTATTGCATTACGACGAGTAACTGTATGTAAACTGTTTATTGTCGTAAAGTATATTGACGGGACCTTTGATCAAGCATGTTATACATAAGAAAGTTATAAGATATTTATCCGACATTTAACGAAAAAATGAAATGTAATAGGCGAGTCCGGATGGTGACCTGAAGTAACCCGGACTAGGTGTATTCGCAAAATATAGACATCGATAGAGATATAAAACTTTACACATTATTTGATGAGACGAACTTATTCATTTTTATTCATTCAACTTTTTCCTTATTGTATTGTCGTCGGAAACATTAATAAGAGACGTTTACCTTAGAATCAACAAATTAATATTAGGCGATTAAAAAAAGAAAAGGTGATTCTAAGAAAATTTATAATTTTTACCCAGTCCGGGTCCGGCATTTAGTCCGGGTCCGGCGTCCGGTCTGGGTCCGGGTTTCATACCAAAGTCCGGGTCCGGAGTCCGGTCCGGTCCGGGTTTCAGAACGTACCGTTGGTTATACCCTTGTATATTCAAGAAAGCATCTACGACTAGCTTGCATATCAAACTGTAAATATCATCAATAATATTTCGTAAATAAGTTATTAAAAGACTATTTTCAGTTGTTGCATGTTGAATTATCATATAAAACAACAATGAAAATTAATCGCAACTCCAAAAATTCCACATCAGAAATGAAAGCACTTACAGTGATAATTCATTGCATTTATAATTAAAATTGTTCACATTCAGTAATTAATATTTTAGATTCAGCTGCTTTAAATACACTTAATGTGGACTTTAGTCCTGTTATTATATATAAAAATATGTATTCTGTTGAAATTGTGTTAAAACATACATACAAATCAATTATTTTGTATTTTAAAAAAAGTAAGTAAACGCAATTTCCCCATCATCCTTTATTCTACAATTATAGACATATTCGTATACGCCAATGAAAATGAACTAACTGCAGTCTGGATTGCACTTTATATACACTGTTACATGAATCAGAGACATATATACACAGTGTATATATGTCTCTGCATGAATTTATAAAAAAATGTAATTTCAACCGTTTGAAGGAACTGAATTAGATTGATGAAATTAATTTCTTCTAGTTGTCTGCCCATAGACCGTTATTTGTATTCCCGCGCTTCGTGGGATATAACCAACAGGGCCGACTCGAGAAGACGTGTTTCCCGGTTAATAGCAAATATGGATTCAGATACACCCCATGAAGAAATATCTTTGCGGACAGTTCTAGGCGCAGTAAATTTCAAAAGCTGGTATCGATGTGCTTGTGGACACCAAAATTAGTGAAAAGATACAGTTTGCGCGACAAAATCCATGACACAAACCAAAGTATGAAGTTTCTAGTCAAGAATTAGAAGTCGGACTCCCAGTACAAATGGCGTTCTGAAGGTAACAAAATTCAGTTTAATTGTAGTACAGAAAACCTTGAGGATTAAACCCAATTTTTCGGGGGGCTATTGACACTGGCAAAGTTGACTATACTAGAGACATTGTTGCATCCATTATCCTGTACAGAGAGGCTTAAATATAGAAATAAGCTGATATAGATCGCGGATACCTCTGATGGAGGATGGGAGACCACTCGCAAGTATGAGGCAAACCCAATTGCTAGCGATTCAGAAGATGAGTCCAAGATTATGAGGGATGAAGACAGGGCCATAAGAAGAAGAAAACAACAAAGAGCAAACCAGCAGCTAAACAGCAGCAGATTCCTGCAACCGCTAGCTCTAGCTTCAATCCACAACAGCCCGTTTGAGGGGACCATCCGCCTAGGTATGGAGATTTCCTGTATGCCCATGACCGGTACCAGTACGCTGGGAAATTTCCACGGGGACCATGCTTCAACTGTGGGTTCTACAAGCACTGGAGAGCAAACTTCCCCTTCCAAAACAACAAGACAGCAGCATCACACAAAATAAACTAGCTTTGTAAAAGATGAGTATAACTTTGACATTAGTTCTTTAGGAAATGTGTATGCTCAAACTTACACATGGTTATTACGATTATTAGCAAGATGGTACTGATATTATCGAAGGAAAATATCCAATTTTGGATAAATATTGATGCTTATGACTATATTATTGATACTATAAGAGACGATTATAAGACACCATTTTATTCTTTTCAACCATCTACGTATTTATATAACAATTTATCAGCTTTAAAAAATTCCGCTTTTGTACATACAGCTATTCAAGATTTATTACATAGAGGTTTAATAGTTCAGTGTGACAAGCGAGCTTTTGTTGTTAATCCTGTTACTGTATCAGTTTAATCTAATTTAAAGAAACGTTTGACACTTTATTTGAGAGCGGTAAATAAACATTTATTGAAACAGAGCGTTAAATTTGAGGATATGATGACTGCTCAACAGCATATTAAATTGAATTATTTCATGTTTAAGTTTGATTTTCACTCAGCTTATCACCATGTTGATATATTTGAACCACACACATAATAATTAGGTTTTCCAGAGTCTTCAAAGGATGTCCTACATTTTTCAAATTTCTTATTTTGCCATTTGGTTTGAGTACAGCTTGTTATTTTTTTTACCAAACCGACTAGGTCGCTGGTAATGAAGTGGCAATCTGAAGGTAATAGTTATCAAAGGTACCAGGATTATATTTAGTTGTTCACCAACCGCGCGTTTCGTCTACACAAGACTCATCAGTGATGCTCATATCAAAATATTTATAAAGCCAAACAAGTAAAAAGTTGAAGAGAATTGAGGTTCCAAAATTCCAAAAAATATAAGAACATCCTTAATTTTTCGATAAATGTTTAACTATAGACGTGAACATATCTGTGTCTTGGTATTTTCATATTTAACTTTCTGAATCAAGTATTGAACAGTTACGATTCTGGAAACTGTATACTAGTGTACCCATATTTTGACTATTTTACCTATTATGTCTGTTTTGTTCACGCATCGTTGTAAATATAACGAAATTTGATGCGACTGTCATACAAGCGAGAGGTTAAGCGCTATAAAACCAGGTGAAGTCAACCATTTTCTACATTTGAAAATGCATGTACCAAGTCAGGAATATGACAGTTGTACGTTCGTTTGATGTGTTTTATTATTTGATTTTGCAATTTGATTAGGTATTTTTGGGATTTTACTTTTCATATATTCCTTAAGAGGGGGGCCTGCTACAGTCATGCTTCAGTGATTACCTACATAATCAATATATAAAAAAGAAGATGTGGTATGATTTCCAATGAGACAACTATCCATAAAAGACCAAAATGACACAGACATTAACAACTATAGGTCACCGTACGGCCTTCAACAATGAGCAAAGCCCATACCGCATAGTCAGCTATAAAAGGACCCGATAAGACAATGTAAAACAATTCAAACGAGAAAACTAACGGCCTTATTTATGTAAAAAAAAAATGAACGAAAAACAAATATGTAACACATAAACAAACGACAACCACTGAATTAAAGGCTCCTGACTTGGGACAGGCACATACATGAATAATGTGGCGGGGTTTAACATGTTAGCGGGATCCCAACTCTCCCCCTGACCTGGGACAGTGGTATAACAGTACAACATAAGAACGAACTATAAAAATCAGTTGAAAAAGGCTTAACTCATCAAATGGACAAAAATACAAGTGGACGTGACCCGGTACTTATACATTTCGACAAAAAAAAACACAATGAACAGATCTGAGAGTACTCGCAATTATCTGACAGCTAGTTCCTTTGTTGGTTTGTTTCTGTATTTGTTCGTTGCGTGTTTTGTCATAGAACATTTAATTTGCTGTTTTTTTGTTGGCGAGTATTTGTAACTACTAAAACTATTTGACATTTCTAACATTTCATATTGAAGATTTAAACAACTGCATATTGTAGATGCTTCCTAATGATGGTAGTTTAAAGCTTTGATTGTCTTGCTTGTTTTATTTGTACAAATGAATGCTCAATCTAAATTACAATGCTTATAATGTAAACATTTATACAAACAAAGTAATCAAGCCAACTTCACATTTAAACTACCAGTATAAGGAAATTAGCCGCTGTTGTTTTATTTTATTTGCTCAAATTTAAACGAAAAACGGACCTCCAAATTTTGGCACCATACGATTTAATCTCTTTGCATGTTTTTTTTTGCTTTCTTAGTACCGTTCGTTGTAAACTCTTTCTGTTCTGTTCGTTGTGCTGCAAAAGCGTAAAAATGTGTATGAAACGCATGACAAATTTTCAATGCTTTTTTCAAGCGAGTAATAAAACTACATTTTATTTCTGAATGCTCTATTCCAAAAATATTTTCGGATCCATGATACACTGATACCAAACTCACCAAAGGTATTTGAACATGCACGTGAATCACAATGACATTAAGACGATGTGACGCACATCACACCGACCTTCGTGGAAATAAAATGATCAGGAGTTGTCTCCCATAGACCTAGTACTTTAAAGAATTATGTTATTTCTCCAGGTCACAGTGGCACCCATAACAACTATGTTTTGTTAATAACTTGGTTTATATCAGGTTAATTAGTGTAAATGTGTATTCATGTGTTGTTTTTATTTTTTTGTTGTCTAAATGTACTTTAATCATTCTAATCATTTTCTGTGCTTTATTTTGTAATTCATTCATTTGATTGTATAGCTCAAATTTTGGGCACCATGATTGGTTAATAAAAATTATCTATCTATCTACCGTTAGCTTGACATTTGACTTCAGATAAAAAAAAACTGTATTTCTTAGAAACCTGATTGCAACCAGGCGCGATGAGTGGGATTCTCTTGTCCTAGTTCGTTATGTTTCACGTCAAACGAATACAACATTAATGTTGTTTTAATCTAAAATAGGAAATGTCAGAAATGTGAAGCAATTTAGGTAGTTGAAAATTCTTGCTAACAAAAAAAATTATAAGATAGGTATATCAATAGAAACATCAAATTATAGGTTTGATGTTTTACTAAAGAACGGTACAGAACTATACAAAAAAAAACATACAACAAACGTACAGAAAAAAATCGACGAACGGTACGCAACGCACAAAGTCCGGTATCAACCATTCGTTGGTTATACCCGTGTATATTCAAGAAAGCATCTACGACTAGCTTGCATATCAAATTGTAAATATCATCAATAATATTTCGTAAATAAGTTATTAAAAGACTATTTTCAGTTGTTACATGTTGAATTATCATATAAAACAACAATGAAAATTAATCGCAACTCCAAAAATTCCACATCAGAAATTAAAGCACTTACAGTGATAATTCATTGCATTTATAATTAAAATTGATCACATTCAGTAATCAATATTTTAGATTCAGCTGCTTTAAATACACTTTATGTGGACTTTAATCCTGTTATTACTATACTATATATAAAAATATTAATTTTCGCGAACCATTTAGGTCACGGAAATTCCAAAATATGGCATCAGTAAGGAGAGTTGTGCAAATAATGTGAATACACAGAACCCCCATCCAAATTATCTCTAGCCAAAAGTATTTATCTTTTTCTATTTTATATGTACTAACAATATTCAATTTTTCTATAATTTCGATTAAAATATTACAAAATCTGAGTAAAAATAGATCGAATGCCCCAAATAAACATTGTCTGATTGGTTGAAGTACTGTGGCGTCGATGCTTAGCATAATAAGCCTCGATGTAAAGCACACGCTTCACAGGAATAAGGAGAGTTTTACAAATAATGTGAATACACAGATCCTCCATCCTATTTATATTTTGCTGGAAATGTTGCAGTGTTCATCATTTCTGTTTTGATTCTGCTCACAACATTCCATTTTTTCTATAATTCCGATTTAAATATGTGGAACCCGCAATAAAAATAGATGGCCTCAATCACGTGGCCTCAATGATTTAATAGCAACGCAAAAAAATCCATTAATCATGTTGTACTTTGTTACCAGTCGGAACTACTCGGCCTTTCTGGTTGCACGAAGTGAATAGCCGAGTAGTTCCGATTGACGATGTTACATAAGCCAAATCACACATACAGATCTTTGCGCTCAAATGTAATTCTTGGTGAAGTATACAGGTAACTTTGTTTACGAAAATTTATACACACTTTTTCATTAACATATTACCAGACTTTTGCATATTCACGTTTTTTGATGCTGAACTGTAGTCGAATTCAATTCTGTACATTTTTTTTTACGTGAAGCGATAGGAGTAAGACTATTTTTTCGCGCCAATTTAAGCAGCTTCATCCCCATCAACAAAATTATTTATTGTTATTTTCGTGAAATTTTAGTCATATAGTTTATCAATTAGAGAATTTTTGGTAAGTATTACTTATTCATGTTAAGGTTCTACTGATGTGCTTCTCTAGACCTTTTTGACGTTCCGTTTTATCCCATTTATCTCAATACTATCTCCGATGACAGAAATGTCAACTCGACCTATTCGTGTCGAAAGTGAAAATCGCATCTATTTGATGAAATAATTTCTTCTTCAACGGTTCATGCATTATTTTTGTATTATTTGATAACCAATCACATTCACGTTGCATGTTTGCATGAAAATGGTTATGTATTAGTGAATTATAAGGGCGATGCAACATGCGAGGTCAGTGCACGATCACGTGACATTATTATTTGTAAACAAACATGCTCCCCGTGTAACACGTGTCTGAATTATCCTTTCAAAGTGTTATGAATCTTTCAATCACTATTTTATGATATATTTCTTTTTGTTTTTAGGTCTGCATATCAATATAGTCCAAGTGAATTAGTAATAGTTCTGAGTTGTGTTTTTTTCTTCATAGTCATAGAATACACCTTATCGCTATTTGTCCGCCATTGCTGGAAATCACACAGGTTCCCGTAAAATTTTGACGTCATAAAACAAAATGTCTGACGCCACAATGGAAAAGTGATTGTTGTTGACGTCAAAAGTTCAAGCGGACGGGTCAGCCGGGAATAGCGATAAGGTGTATTAGAAGGTAAGTCTACATAAGTTATATTTAACTTAAGTCTAAAAAGATAACTCCACTTTCCCTCTATTTAAAACCGCATACTAATTTAAACAGCATTTGCTCCCCTTGAACACTAATTTGCCCCTTCCCCGTCATTTCCCTTTAAATTTGCGCAAAAATCATACTTATAGTCCATTTACATTAATGGCCTATTTGTGATTTTACCATCTTAACTGCAATTTTCATATTGAACACATTTGACCATTTAGTATGAGTTCCCACGTTTTTTGTCTTATATGAAGGTAGTCCGAGATTACTCTGACGTCCGACGGATTGTTTGCAGACAAGCTGGGGCCGTGGGACGTCAGAGCTTGTCCCATATCAAAAAGTGGATATTTCCCACCCAAAATATATGCGCGACTTTGAAGCTTCTGGAGCCGACATGAGGTCCTTGGAATTTTATAAATCGGCATCAGCTCTTCATTTTCATTTATCTCTTCATTTATGTAAGTTTCACCTACCTGCCAACCTTTATTTTCTATATTTAACAGTTTTCATAGTGACCCCTATTTCAGACATTTTCACGATCATTTTCAAATATTATCACGTGACCACGAGAAAACAGGGCAAATGACCATAATGTAACACCTCGTTTATTTACGATGCACTGCCTAAAGATCCAGAGCTTCCGATCGTTATCGTGGTCGGAACTAAAATGCGATTACGAAAATAACGTGGTGCTTCTAGATGTTAATCATCGATCTCCTATAAAGGAGGTAAAAAAATATAAATATTTGCATATTTGAGTCTCGAGCTACGAACTCTCTCGTAACTTGACGTCCATATTGAAAGTGAAAATGCTGAAATGGAGGGGTCACTATGAAAATAGTTAAAATAAGTAAAATAAAGGTTGGCAGGTAGGTGAACTTACGTAAATGAAGAGATAAATGAAAAATGAAGAGATTGATGTCCGATTTATAAAATTCAAAGGCCCTCAGTCGGCTCCAGAAGCGACAATGTCGCGCAGCGCATCTATTTTGGGTGGGCAAATATCCACTTTTTGATATGGGACAAGCTCTGACGTCCCACGGCCCCAGCTTGTCTGGCAAAACAGCCGTCGGACGTCAGAGTAATCTCGGACTAATGAAGGATGTTAACTTTTTAGGTCATGTTTTCCTAAACACCTTATTGCTATTTGGTTTGAGAACACAATTAATTTGTAGTGCATTTCTTTTAGAACATATATGAAAATTAAAAAAATCCCACCCGCGTTTTCTCAATGAAACTTTTACAGTGTGTTGTACTACTTTTGGGACAAATTATATCAAAATTAAAGAAAACTTCATCGTCTGTAACTCAAAATATGAACAATTTTATCCTTAGGGCGTCTTGAAATCTTTTGACAGCTTCCGAAGTCCTATATTTCAACCTTTTTCACCTGGACTAAATCACTACTTTCCTTTTAAATTCGGGACCCAAATTTCTTTACAGTGTAATTTCACCCCCCCTACTTACAATTTGAGGCATTAAACATGGATAAATTAATTTGGAAGGGGTATTAAAATTAATGGCAAGTAACCACCCACTATTAACACTAGGGACTTTATTCGTGAACAACGAAAATCAAGGGACGACAATTGTGGTCTCGAACCATTTGTCTGTCTGGATTGTTAAAACCACAAAATCAGATAGTGATGAATATGCAAGTTTTCAACGATCCCGGAAAATACGAAAAATACACCTTATCGCTATTTAATCCAATCTGGGAAAGACAGTCAAATGTACAACTCCCTGTTTGGGTCATGTGGCTAAAAATAGAGGTTTTTTAGTAGAGAGCTGAGGGAGTAAAAACTTTAGAAAGCGATCATCAAGAAACTTTAAGGGGGTGGCGGGTCTAAATCATTTATATAGGATTTCTCTATATTTTTCTATAAATGAACTTTATATTATAGTTAATAGAAAAATAAAATAAAATAAGTGGGGTCACCCTTCATTTGCACTCATAATCAGTCTTCCAAAGAAGCATACATTTATGTAAAAGTGTTTTTTTTCTGTTTAAGTAATAGGAGAAATAAAGTTAATATTGAAATACATTGATGTCCGATTTATAAAATTCCAAGGCCCTCAGTCGGCTCCAGAAGCGACAATGTCGCGCATCTATTTTGGGTGGGCAAATATCCACTTTTTGATATGGGACAAGCTCTGACGTCCCACGGCCCCAGCTTGTCTGGCAAAACAGCCGTCGGACGTCAGAGTAATCTCGGACTAATGAAGGATGTTAACTTTTAGGTCATGTTTTCCTAAACACCTTATTGCTATTTGGTTTGAGAACACAATTAATTTGTAGTGCATTTCTTTTAGAACATATATGAAAATTAAAAAAATCCCACCCGCGTTTTCTCAATGAAACTTTTACAGTGTGTTGTACTACTTTTGGGACAAATTATATCAAAATTAAAGAAAACTTCATCGTCTGTAACTCAAAATATGAACAATTTTATCCTTAGGGCGTCTTGAAATCTTTTGACAGCTTCCGAAGTCCTATATTTCAACCTTTTTCACCTGGACTAAATCACTACTTTCCTTTTAAATTCGGGACCCAAATTTCTTTACAGTGTAATTTCACCCCCCCTACTTACAATTTGAGGCATTAAACATGGATAAATTAATTTGGAAGGGGGATTAAAATTAATGGCAAGTAACCACCCACTATTAACACTAGGGACTTTATTCGTGAACAACGAAAATCAAGGGACGACAATTGTGGTCTCGAACCATTTGTCTGTCTGGATTGTTAAAACCACAAAATCAGATAGTGATGAATATGCAAGTTTTCAACGATCCCGGAAAATACGAAAAATACACCTTATCGCTATTTAATCCAATCTGGGAAAGACAGTCAAATGTACAACTCCCTGTTTGGGTCATGTGGCTAAAAATAGAGGTTTTTTAGTAGAGAGCTGAGGGAGTAAAAACTTTAGAAAGCGATCATCAAGAAACTTTAAGGGGGTGGCGGGTCTAAATCATTTATATAGGATTTCTCTATATTTTTCTATAAATGAACTTTATATTATAGTTAATAGAAAAATAAAATAAAATAAGTGGGGTCACCCTTCATTTGCACTCATAATCAGTCTTCCAAAGAAGCATACATTTATGTAAAAGTGTTTTTTTTCTGTTTAAGTAATAGGAGAAATAAAGTTAATATTGAAATACATTGATGTCCGATTTATAAAATTCCAAGGCCCTCAGTCGGCTCCAGAAGCGACAATGTCGCGCATCTATTTTGGGTGGGCAAATATCCACTTTTTGATATGGGACAAGCTCTGACGTCCCACGGCCCCAGCTTGTCTGGCAAAACAGCCGTCGGACGTCAGAGTAATCTCGGACTAATGAAGGATGTTAACTCTTTAGGTCATGTTTTCCTAAACACCTTATTGCTATTTGGTTTGAGAACACAATTAATTTGTAGTGCATTTCTTTTAGAACATATATGAAAATTAAAAAAATCCCACCCGCGTTTTCTCAATGAAACTTTTACAGTGTGTTGTACTACTTTTGGGACAAATTATATCAAAATTAAAGAAAACTTCATCGTCTGTAACTCAAAATATGAACAATTTTATCCTTAGGGCGTCTTGAAATCTTTTGACAGCTTCCGAAGTCCTATATTTCAACCTTTTTCACCTGGACTAAATCACTACTTTCCTTTTAAATTCGGGACCCAAATTTCTTTACAGTGTAATTTCACCCCCCCTACTTACAATTTGAGGCATTAAACATGGATAAATTAATTTGGAAGGGGTATTAAAATTAATGGCAAGTAACCACCCACTATTAACACTAGGGACTTTATTCGTGAACAACGAAAATCAAGGGACGACAATTGTGGTCTCGAACCATTTGTCTGTCTGGATTGTTAAAACCACAAAATCAGATAGTGATGAATATGCAAGTTTTCAACGATCCCGGAAAATACGAAAAATACACCTTATCGCTATTTAATCCAATCTGGGAAAGACAGTCAAATGTACAACTCCCTGTTTGGGTCATGTGGCTAAAAATAGAGGTTTTTTAGTAGAGAGCTGAGGGAGTAAAAACTTTAGAAAGCGATCATCAAGAAACTTTATGGGGGTGGCGGGTCTAAATCATTTATATAGGATTTCTCTATATTTTTCTATAAATGAACTTTATATTATAGTTAATAGAAAAATAAAATAAAATAAGTGGGGTCACCCTTCATTTGCACTCATAATCAGTCTTCCAAAGAAGCATACATTTATGTAAAAGTGTTTTTTTTCTGTTTAAGTAATAGGAGAAATAAAGTTAATATTGAAATACAATGAAATAAAAAAAGAAATTTATTACAGAAATCGCTCAAATTTTTACAATAATTTAGTTTAAGTACAGCTTAATACATATGGAAATGATAACCAAACATGACATATAACCGACAAATCTGACAGGAAGTGCAAAAAAAAAAAAAAAAATCCCGACATACCGACCCGGATTTTTTGGCCTTGGAAGCAGGAAACAGACATCTATTTTTTTTGGCCTAAAAGTCATCTGGGGCCAACACAAATTTATTGTTTTGAATGATTTTTGTACCATATGATAAAGTAACAACTACAAAAGGTAACAAATAAAATTTGTAATGAAAAACAAATGTTTATTTTTTTTCTGAAAATTTTGTACCCTCGAGGCTCCTTAATATAGTATGATCAATTTTTTTCGAAATTAAAATTGAAGTTTAAAGTTTTTACGGTAAGGGAAGACATCAAAAGATCAATGTAAGATAAAAAACTTAATTCAAATAGTTTGGGGGTTGAACTGCTGCAAAATTTGGTTATCTGACATTGATTTTTACATATATCCATATGGGTCAATCAGTTTTTCCCAAATTAAGTTAAGAAGGGGGTAGGGGGGACGGGTCAGTGAAAAAACTATGTGAATTAAGTTTTTTATCCTTCATTGAACTTTTGGTGTCGTCCTTAAGTTAAAACAGGTCTCATAAAAAAGTATTGTGCATCAGTGTAAATTTCATGAATTCTTAAATCACATGTATATAAATCATGGACTATAATTCTTTATAGCAATATCTGTTAGCCATTTAGGGGTCTTTTGCATTTAAAGTTCAGATTAAGTGGGTTCATTTTGCGAAAAAAATGACCTCAATATAAAGGACAATATATATATAGACAATATATTATATAGACTCAAAAAATGGTATATCAAACAGAAGACAAAAAAGGGAAAATATAGTGAATTTTGGAGAATTTATATTATTAAATGTACATGCATTTGAAATATTTAAGATCCATGGTGACCTAGCTACCAGTTTAGAAAACAGTGATTTAAATGCTAGTCTATTAGAGGGATATTTCATTTTCATTGGAAGTAGATATAGAATCTTATTTTATCATGAAGTCCAATTTGAAAATGACTTTGGGGGACTGTTGGGATCCCGCTAACATGTTTAACCCCGCCACATTATTTATGTATGTGCCTGTCCCAAGTCAGAAGCCTGTAATTCAGTGGTTGTCGTTTGTTTATGTGTTACATATTTTTTTTTACATATATAAGGCCATTAGTTTTCTAGCTTGAATTGTTTTACATTGTCTTTATCGGGGCCTTTTATAGCTGACTATATATGTGGTATGGGTTTTGCTCATTGTTGAAGGCCGTAGGGTGACCTATAATTGTTAATGTTTGTGTCATTTTGGTCTTTTGTGGATAGTTGTCTCATTGGCAATCATACCACATCTTCTTTTTTATATTTGGGAATGAAGATGTAGTAAAGGCTGAATGCCAGTTTTAGTCTTATATATGTACTTTAGTCTTACATGTATATAATTACATATATGTATGTGTACATATATCACTGATATAGTGGCAATGATAAATAGACACTGACAAGTCTTCAATGGTGGATCCAGAACTTTTCAGGGGGGGGGGGGGGGGGGACAGTCATGCTTCAGTGAGTGATTCCCTATATAATCAACCAAATTTTTCCCATAAAAAGGGGGGGGGGCCTGGATCCACCTATGGTCTTACAGTAGATAACATTTTATAGTTATGAATATTTTGTCAGTTGACTAAAACTAGATGGAGGTGTGTGTGTTCTTATTTCCAACAGAAGGACACTAAACCTATATCAATATGTGCATGAAGCAAATTGATAGTTGCTAGATACTGAATGATTATACCACAAGAAAGTTTTAACCTGTGCATATATATACTTAAAATACGATAAAAATATCATGTCTTTTTCAGGACTTCTGAATCCAACCATGTAGTATGGAATGTTCTTGAGATATGGTTTTGGTCAATGGATGTTCACGAAGGACCTGTAGTACAAAGTATATCACTGGATTTAGCTCTTTGTCTAAGTGTATTATTAAATTACTTTGCTTTGAGCTCAGTTCATTGTTATGCAATTCTTTCTTTGTAAAATAAAGATTTGACAGACAACTCTCATGTACAAGGATTTGTCAAAGTAGTATCACCTCTTATGTACAATGTAAGTATTAGGGAGATAAATGCATTCTATTTTAATTTGAACCAAACATATTATGTTTGTTCAATTATGTTAAAAAATGATAAGCTCTATCTAGGCTTATCGATTTCTTAAACTATATTTCATTGTTCATGCTTGAAATTTTTATACAACCACAGAAATTTTTGCGGTCCTAAATAGGTATCCTGTCGTCCGAAGACAGATGGTTTCCATATAATAACTTAACTATATAATAAGCAAAAATAAATAAATAAAATTATAACACAATGTTTATAACCACAAAAGGAAGCTTGGGATTGATTTTGGGGGTTATAGTCCATAAGGTTTAGGTTCCAAAGGTGCCCAAAAGCATTAATTTAGTGTCAGTACAAAAAGTTGTGTACAAGTATTTCAATTGCTCTGAAATTGTACCATAATGTTTAATACCATAAGTTGAAGGTTGGGGTATATTTTAAGGGTTATTGGGGCAAACAGTCGAGGAATTGAGGGCCAAAAACAAGCACGTTTGTAGAGTCGAGACCACAAATTGTCCAGAATGGTTGTTGAATTACCTAAAACCAATGCTTTATGAAATCTTCTTTGAAAATTAGAGTTGTCTTTCTCTGTCCAGAATACATGTAGTAGTTTAATCAACTTAAATTAATGCTTTATACAATATACAATGCAAAATTCACTTTACTACCAACTGATAAATTAAAGCAGTCTTTAATAACCATTCAGTGATTACAAGCACTTTGATTATCATTCTAGGGTTATGCCCTTTTACAAATGGAAACATTGAAGAATTATTTAGTCTTAACTTAAGTTTGTTTTAACTAAATCTAGTGAACCATACCAATAGTAAGCAAATACATATGAAAAAGATGTGGTATGCTTTCCAATGAGACAGTTCTCCACAAGAGACCAAATGACACAGAAGTTAACAACTATAGGACATAAACAATAAGCAAAGCCAATACCGCATAATCAGCTATAAAAGGCACCGAAATGACAATATAAAACAATTCAAACGAGAAAACTAATGGCCTTATTTATGTTAAAAAAAAAATAAACAAAAAACTTATATGTCACACATTAATAAACGACAATCACCGAGTTACAGGCTCCTTATATCATGTTCTCAAATCTAGATATCATCTCCCATATAGAAAAAAAACGTGTGAAAAAATTAATCTATTATGTGTTGCGTTCATAGATACAAAATGTATCCAAAATCAAAGATGTAGAACATATTCTATCATAATAACTAGGTAACTAGTGTTATAACTGTCTCCTCTATGCCTGTCTTAAACATAAAAAAAAATATTAAATAAATAACAGTTCTAATGCTCAGGTTGGTTGTCACCGTGCAACACAGTTAATAATATAAAAAAGAAGATGTGGTATGATTGCCAATGAGACAACTATCCACAAAAGACCAAAATGACACAAACATTAACAATTATAGGTCACCGTACGGCCTTCAACAATGAGCAAAGCCCATACCGCATATATAGTCAACTATAAAAGGCCCTGATAAGACAATGTAAAACAATTCAAGCGAGAAAACTAATGGCCTCATTTATGTAAAAAAATGAACGAAAAACAAATATGTAACACATAAACAAACGACAACCACTGAATTACAGGCTCCTGACTTGGGACAGGCACATACAAAAATAATGTGGCGGGGTTAAACATGTTAGTGGGATCCCAATCCTCCCCCTAACCTGGGGCAGTGGTATAACAGTACAACACAAGAACAAACTATAAAAATCAGTTAAAAAAGGCTTAACTCATCAGATAGACAAAAAAATAACACCATAAAGGAAAAACATAGAACTCCTTTTGTCATAAGACACTGTCAAACATCAAAACATACTATCCACACTCATCTGTGTCCACACTTGTTATATATAAAAATATGTATTCTGATGAAATTGTGTTAAAACATACATACAAATTAATTATTTTGTATTTTAAAAAAGTAAGTAAACGCAATTTCCCCCATCATCCTTTATTCTACAATTATAGACATACTCGTATACGACAATGAAAATGAACTAACTGCAGTCTGGATTGCACTTTATATACACTGTTACATGAATCAGAGACATATATACACAGTGTATATATGTCTCTGCATGAATTTATAAAAAAGTGTAATTTCAACCGTTTGAAGGAACTGAATTAGATTGATGAAATTAATTTCTTCTAGTTGTCTGCCCATAGACCGTTATTTGTATTCCCGCGCTTCGTGGGATATAACCAACAGGGCCGACTCGATTAGACGTGTTTCCCAGTAAATAGCAAATATGGATTCAGATACACCCCATGAAGAAATATCTTTACGGACACTTCTAGGCGCAGTAAATTTCAAAAGCTGGTATCGATGTGCTTGTGGACACCAAAATTAGTGAAAAGATACAGTTTGCGCGACAAAATCCATGGCACAAACCAAAGTATGAAGTTTCTAGTCAAGAAGTTGAAGTCGGACTCCCAGTACAAATGGCGTTCTGAAGGTAACAAAATTCAGTTTAATTGTAGTACAGAAAACCTTGAGGATTAAACCCAATTTTTCGGGGGGCTATTGACAATGGCAAAGTTGACTATGCTAGAGAAATTGTTGCATCCATTATCCTGTACAGAGAGGCTTAAATATAGAAATAAGCTGATATAGATCGCGGATACCTCTGATGGAGGATGGGAGACCACTCGCAAGTATGAGGCAAACCCAATTGCTAGCGAGTCCAAGATTATGAGGGATGAAGACAGGGACATAAGAAGAAGAAAACAACAAAGAGCAAACCAGCAGCTAAACAGCAGCAGATTCCTGCAACCGCTAGCCCTAGCTTCAATCCACACAGCCCCTTTGAGGGGACCATCTGCCTAGGTATGGAGATTTCCTGCATGCCCATGACCGGTACCAGTACGCTCGGAAATTTCCACGGGGACCATGCTTCAACTGTGGGTCCTACAAGCACTGGAGAGCAAACTTCCCCTTCCAAAACAACAAGACAGCAGCATCACACAAAATAAACTAGCTTTGTAAAAGATGAGTATAACTTTGACATTAGTTCTTTAGGAAATGTGTATGCTCAAACTTACACATGATTATTACGATTATGAGCAAGATGGTACTGATATTATCGAAGGTAAATATCAAATTTTGGATAAATATTGATGCTTATGACTATATTATTGATACTATAAGAGATGATTATAAGATACCATTTTATTCTATTCAACCATCTACGTATTTATATAACAATTTATCAGCTTTAAAAAATTCCGATTTTGTACATACAGCTTTTCAAGATTTATTACATAGAGGTTTAATAGTTCAGTGTGACAAGCGACCTTTGTTGTTTATCCTGTTACTGTATCAGTGTAATCTAATTTAAAGAAACGTTTGATACTTTATTTGAGAGCGGTAAATAAACATTTATTGAAACAGAGCGTTAAATTTGAGGATATGATGACTGCTCAACAGCATATTAGATTGAATTATTCCATGTTTAAGTTTGATTTTCACTCAGCTTATCACCATGTTGATATATTTGAACCACACACATAATACTTAGGTTTTCCGGGATCTTTAATGGATGTCCTACATTTTTCAAATTTCTTATTTTGTCATTTGGTTTGAGTACAGATTGTTTTCTTTTTACTAAACTGACTAGGTCGCTGGTAAAGAAGTGGCAATCTGAAGGTAATAGTTATCAAAGGTACCAGGATTATAATTTAGTTCACCAGACGCGCGTTTCGTCTACATAAGTCTCATCAGTGACGCTCATATCAAAATATTTATAAAGCCAAACAAGTAAAAAGTTGAAGAGAATTGAGGTTCCAAAATTCCAAAAAAATTGTGCCAAATACGGCTAAGGTAATCTATGCCTTAGATAAGAACATCCTTAGTTTTTCGATAACTTCAAAGTTTTGTTAACAGGAAATTTATAAAAATGACCACATTATTGATATTCATGTCAACACCGAAGTATTGACTACTGGGCTGGTGATACCCATGGGGACGAAACCTTCACCAGCAGTGACAGCGACCAAGTGGTGTAAATAGTTATCAAAGGTACCAGGATTATAATTTAGTACGCCAGACGCGCGTTTCGTCTTCATAAGACATCAGTGACGCTCATAATTATGTATCGTGATGATGGTTTAGGTATATAACAAGATCAAGAAATGTGCAAGATTGTGTCAGATCAAGTTAAGCTAGATTTAGTTAAAAGTGGATTTGTACCTAAGGCTGAAAATTCATTGTGGGAACCTACTAAACGTTTGATTTAGTTATGAACATTTATTGATACAGAAAATGGCTTTTACAAAATACAATATAACAGAATAAATGATACAATCTGACATTATATCTTGTTTAACTTGGCGTATTGTTATATAAATACATAGACGGAGGAATAGAACAAAGTTGTATCTTATAACCATCTCTTATAGTATCATTTATATAGTCATAAGCATTAATATTTATCCAAAATTGTACCTTAGGCTGAAAAGTCATTGTGGGAACCTACTAAACGTTTGGTTTGGTTAGGAACATTTATTGATACTGAAAATGGCTTTTACAAAATACCAGATAACAGAATAAATAAGATGATACATCTTATTGATGACATTATATCTTGTTTAACTGGGCGTAAAGTTTGTATTTGAAAAAAGTTTCATCTGTTGTAGGTCGGTTACTATCTTCATGCTAGTATTTAGTTATTGGATATTTAGTGTATTTAATGACTAAACGTTCAACTATAGACGCGAACATATCTGTGTCTTGGTATTCTCATATTTAACTTTCTGAATCAAGTATTGAACAGTTACGATTCTGGAAACAATACTTGTGTACCCATATTTTGACTATTTTACCTATTTTGTCTGTTTTGTTCACGCATCGTTGTAAATATAACGGAATTTGATGCGACTGATTGCTATAAGGTATAGATCATCTAGATGCATTGAAATCAATCAACGCTGTTGAAAATAGTGAAAGAAAGAAGGTACAATGTAGACACAAATGCTGTCGAACCAAGACCAGAAACTGTATGTGGTTGTAGAGGAAAAAGGCATCACATGATGATAATTGACTTGAATCTGCAGACATTAGATATACTCGTAATCGATTTTTCAGTTGTGTTTATAACAACAAGAGGAGATAGGATATAATTTACAAACTGGAGAAAAAGTACAGTTCATTGCTGTAGCTTGACAGACAAGAAATCTGGGCAATCAAGGATTTTTCTATTTCCACTAGTCCGAGGGGTATATCAGTGGACAGTTATCAGAACGCATTGGTTGTTGGTGGATTGTCCGACAATTGACACTGATAAAACGTAACGGAAAGACAGTAAAGTCTTACTTACTAATCGTGACGAATTAAATAATCCCACAGCCGTCTATTTCAGTAAAGAAAAGAACATTGTTTGTTTAGTATATAAGACAGGAAACGTTGCATTATACATAATCTTGTGAAAATTAATACTTCTGGAGTTCATAGTATTCCTTCAGTTTTTTTCAGATACCTTGAATTGTCTATTTCTAATCGATCTTCGAAATTTTAACACATCGGGAAACTACTGTCGCGTTTATTGTCATTTGCTAACAGTGGGATGATAAATGTTGATGAACTGTTAGTCCCCTAGATATCACCAAATTACAATTCAGCGCTTCGGTCTTGGCATGATTTATAAAATACTTCACTTATATTTCCTTATTAATAAACATATATAAAAACGCCCATCCAAATGACAATTTCTAAAAGGAAACCATCATTAGTCCAAGTAAACATATTTAGAAATTTAGAATCCTACTCCGTCGACGTTCCTATTTTTTCATGCTGTAACAGCGCTTTGTCCTGATACAGTTTATCAAGTGTTATGTTCATTGATAAATTCTTTACAAATGATGTTCAGCTGTTTATTGAAGTTGAAATTTAAAAAAATAAAAAAAATATTCCAATTTAGTAAAACAAGTGCTTAGATATAATCAAACACCAAAATAACATTCATATAGCGAACTTTCATGTTGAAACACGAAATCGTGTTTCTGAATTGAAATATCAAACTTATCTGACTGTTAAGAGAGAGAACAAAAGCTACACACCGAGTGGTTATGCAGTTCAGTACACAAGATATTCAAAAAGTTATTATCACTCGGTTGAAGTGTTTTGTTTTTTGATACACGATCAACCATCACTGATAAATAACTAATCATAAATGTCAAAGGTCGCCCACGATTGTCAAATGCTAGATTTCAACGGTAAATTACATTGACGGACAAAGTAATATTTCCTCTTTTACTTATACAGCTCTATCATCTGTCGAGATGAATTTAAATTTGCAGGAAAAATAATAAGAATAAAAAGTTAGGGTATGATTGCCAAACAGACAAATTTCAACAATAGAATGAGCAAAACTAACCCGTAAACAACTGGGTGGGATCTCAGATGTTCCGGAACGATAATCAGATGTTTCTCATGTAAGTACAAACCCGGTCACAAGTCCAATTCGGTTGGTCACATTCATGAAAAGGGGACAGGATTGAAGTTACCACATTAAAACATCGCCGCATATGTGAAACGGATATTCAACAACGGCCAACCAACTCGTGATGGCGACTGTAGGGATGATTTCAACTTCACCATTATGATTCTTGGCCTTGTGAGCAGCAACCATCTATCGAGGAAATTATGATAGGAAACACAAGCCCTGGAATATCGTATAAATTTGGAGATAAACATTCCGTATGCAGGAGCTGCGGGAATGTTAATTGCAACATAGAAATGGAAATTCTTCAATTGGGAAGCTGAAATCACATCTCATGGTCTTAATTTATCGTCTTGCATATACATGTACCATGTTTTTGAACTATTTTTAATTTTTCATGCGTGTTGTTTTTCTAATATGAATTCTGAGTTATAGGCCAAATTTTTGTTTGAATCTGGCTTATTCTTTACAAAGTAGGATTTATCCCTCCCCAAGACAAGATACTTTATCTACTTCGCCATTCTTTTTTACTGAAACAAAGTGATACCAACTCTTTATTTTTTTCTTTTAGTTTGGAAATAGTTGTATCACCGAAAATATTAATTCTTTTATATATGTAGGACTCTAAAGTGCGATGGTACTCTTAAGTGCGATGGTCACGCTAAAGTGCGATGGTCTTCGCTGAAGTACGATGGTGTCTCACGCTAAAGTGCGTTGGTTGTTTGTTCGCTAAAGTACGATGGTGTATCACGCTAAAATGTGATGGTCCAAAGGATAAGATTCGAAGTATTAAAACATCGAGGTTTAAAAAGACTTTTTGAAAAAGCTATTATGCTATAGTATGCTAAGGTATAACATATTTGATAGGCTTTACAATTTACCGGTAGGCGGAAGTAATTGTTTCTAAATTAACAAGTCCGACCAAGTAATAATTTGCTATAAAGGTAATTTATGTTTTGCTAATATTATATTTCATGTAAAATGAATTTTTTAAAATTCGGAGCGTATTGCATATCTGGATAATTGGAGTAGATTGACGTTCACTCTAATGTTACAACCTACCCCCTATTACATTTGTCTGAAAATTAAAAATCCCTAATTCGTTCATTGTCGGAATATGTACATAAGCTTAAATCTAAATACGAGAGAAATGCGATGTTCGCCGAGCTTTCTCCTTTTGCATATTTTTCTACAATATACAGTACGAACTTATGTTTTAGAAGACAATTTATAGTTAACGCATGAAAACATGTATCTCTATTATACCGACGTTACTTTTCATTAAAATCGACGGCATTTTAACGGGGATCACAAAGTAAACTGCCAAATAAACAATGTTTCGAATGTATCCGTTCGTTTCAAATAGAAGCAGGACAATTATGCGTATACAGTTTTGTATTTATATAGTAAAATGGTCGACTGTAGGATACAAATCCTTTTTCTAGCACTCGAAAAAAAAATTAAACATTGTGATTCAGCCGACAAAGAACGGTTAAATTCAATCAATTACTCGTAAGTCATGGACATATGGTGTAAAAATTGTTAATCAAATATTCCTAATATATTTACCGGTATGCTCATTTTTAGTTTGTATAAACAACTGTTAACGTCATTATCGAACTACGTTTTTACGTCTATATTTTCCCGGACCATCGCACTTTAGCGTATGGAACCACATACTTTAGCGTAGACCATCGCACTTTAGCGTGACCATCGTACTTTAGCGTCCCCATCGTACTTTAGAGTCCTTCATATATATAGTCTATTAAGTTGAATTTTCACATTCAATTGTAGTCTACGATTTCTTATTGCACAGAACATTACATATACATACAAATAAAACACCCAATAACGTACATTTCGCCTTTATGTAGCAATACACAGTTAGAAGTTTGGTTTTGCATTTTGGCTCCGGTGGATATTTCAAATATGAAAGTAATTGTGTAATAAAATTCATTTATAAACAGCTGAGTACTAGTTTAGCCTTCATATATGGTTTATTAGAACATCAAGACTATTTCCTACCGGCATGTTTTATGGGTTATTTTCTGTTTAACTCTCCGTATTTCATAACTAGACTAGCCATCTGTTCAGAAATTTCTGAAACGTTTACAAACACTTTTTTTCTACACGAAGTTTTTGACGCAATTTTGCAAAAAAAGAGATCAAAGACATATGATTTTCATTGGATTTATTGACAGACAAATGTAAACAGTTTCAGAAAAAGTATGACTTCAAGCGATTAAAATTCTATTTTTGGCCAAATTTAGGGGAAATATGTGACATCTTTTCCACCTTTTTGCAATATTTTATAACAAATACATGCAGATTGTTGCCATGGATACACCCAAAAGAAAATATAATTTAGCATTTTATATACTGGATATATAAAATCTATGGAAGAATTTGATTACAATCATATCCACATATATGCCACAAACAGTATGCGTTTCAGCTATGGGCCCATGTGGTGTCTTGACGGGCCCGGATTCCAGGACGATATTTTAGAACTACAAAACATACAACAGCACAAGGTCGCTAATGGGTCATCATAATGGCGAGAAATCCTGCATCCGAGACGAACAAGAACAAAGCACTAAATAAAAGTCTAATGATACTGTTGGAGACAATACATAGTTCATCGTTAGTTGTTGTATCCTGAACATTGCTAGGCCAAAATTTCTATCATAAATAGATGTTTTTGTATTCACAATAGAGAATTCATTATTTACTGAAGAGCTATGCCACATTGGTTATATTATCAAAGTGAATAAGTGTGGTATTTTGTTTGATTGAGTCTGTTTGTTTCGTGACAATGATCTGTTAATATTGATTCACCCATAGGGTCTTTGCAATGGAAATAAACACATCTATCCTAAAACCATTTGCTGGCATTATATGGGTTATTATCTTCTAATATATTTTATGGTTGTGAGATACGAAACCCCTAGCGGATGGCATTGTACTTGATTTTCATATGATGACGACATAATCTTTCAATCAGTTTATTTTAGGTCTAGAGCTGGCATGTCAGTAACTGCTAGTAGTTCTTTGTTGATTTATGTATCATGTCATTTTTTTGTTATCTATTCCGACATCTTTAAAACTGAGCTTTATTGTGCTTATTTCTATGTGTTTCTTTATTCTACATTGGCTACAGGCATGGGGGAGGGTAAAGATCGCACAAAACATGTTTAACCCCGTCGCATTTTTGCGCCTGTCCCAAGTCAGGAGCCTATGGCATGAGTAAGTATTGTATGTGTTTTAATTTTAGTTCATTTCATGTTTTTGATTTTAGTGTGACGTCCATTTTCACCTGAATTAATACACAATGATTTTAGGGGCAAGGTGAGGACCACCTCCGAGTGCGGATTTTTTTCGCTGTGTTCAAGTCTCATTGGTGGTTTTCGGCTGTTGTTTGCTTTTTGGTCGGGTTGTTGTCTCTTTGACATGTGTACCCCATTATAATTCTCAATTTTATGTTGTAGATTGACAGAACCTTTGACAAAAGACAAGATGCTAATTTATGGCCAGATGGTTTGTTTGAAAGAAGTGTGTCTAGATACTTGTGCTTAGAAAGATGTGAACCATCAATTGTAAGTTGTACTAGATGTTAAATGAAAAAATACGATGGAGGGTAAATATCTTCATACTGTTAAAAAGTAAAATTACCGAACTACGATTGAAGTTCAAAACGGAAAGTCCATAATCTAAGGGCAAAACCGAAAGCTCAATCACATCAAACCAATGGATAACTGTCATATTTCTGACTTGGTACAGGCATCTTCTTATGTAGAAAATTATTAAATAAACCTAGTTTTATAGCTCGCTAAATATCTCACTTGTACATATTGTATGACAGTCGAATAAAAGTCCATATATTTCTTTTTCTTTTTTTTCTAATATTTATTCAAGATTAATCTTGTCGTAGGAATGGTCTATGCGATATAACATTGATCACAATATCTGCAAGAAAATTCATTCTTTACAATACATGTGCTTTACATAGAGTTTTATATATCAGTTAAGAGTTTCGATGGAAAAAATTGTTGTTTTATTTGTATTTGTAAACTATTAACCTTTATTGTTTTTGTAATATCCTTTTGGCATGTCTCAATAGTTTAAAAATAGTTTGTCAAAATCTTTTTTACTGTAGAAACAAACAAATATGTCAACAAAGATGAACAAAATGGCAATTAGACAAAGCACATAAGCAAACATGAAATACAGGAATATGAAAATTCACCATAGCACAATAACACAATGGCGACATGTATTATTACCGAGCCGCTGTAATCCTTTTTTTTTTTTTTATTATTGTTACCTATTTCTTTTACTTTTGTTCACACAATGTTGTCAATATAATGGAATATTGTGCGAATTTAATACAAATGAAACGTTCACTTTGTTATAAAACCAGTGTTAACCAATCGTCTTCTACATAAGAAAATGCCTGTACCAAGTTATAAATGTCATTTGTTATGGAATTTTCCGTTTTAAAATTCCCTTAGAGTTCAGTATTTTTTTTAAACTTTTTTTCATATATCTCTGTTCAGAGATTTCCTTTTGTTATGCCAATACGGGCTTCGTATTAATCTAATAATGTACACCATTATTATTTGTAAATGGTAAACCACGCAGACAAAATCCAAATATTTGTAAGTTCAAAGTTTGTGACGTTTGATCAAGATTCATGTTTTATAAAATGCGATGACTTTCTTGAAATTTTGCAACGATGTTTGAGACAAACAATAGGATCAGATAATTAAACAAAACTATCGCAGTGGCAATTTCATTAGGCTTTTACTATGATAAATCGATTCAGTGGTATTTGATTCAAATGAGAAAAAAGTTATCCAATAAGACAAAACTTTCATCACCTCAACACTCTAACGTAAAAAATAGAATGGCAGTAACATTTTTTTTGGTTATTTTTTCTATGTTCTACTTTGACCACATACATTATTCATTACTGAATTATATATTGTGATTTAAAGGTTGATGGTACAAGGCATAACGTAGCATTCGAAATCAGTAATTATTCTTCATTGTCTGAAGACATTTTTTTTTTGGAGGGGGAGGGGCAGTTGTAAAAGTATATGTCTTAGCACTCTTTAATTAGAATCTGACCGTTTAAATTAGACTTTTCTCCAGTGTTTTTACGTGTATGAGCAGCACTACGGATAATACATTTTGAGTAGGATCTCAGTTAATCCTCCAGATCACAGAATACCACCCACGTTTTTTCTTAGGTCGTAGTTGCTCAGTCTATACTGACCTAAGTATTGTTTGTGAACTACTATTTGGCTTTTGGTCGTTTTGTTTTATCACCATGAAATTGTCAGTCCGTTTTTGACATTCGTTTGATTATCTTTTTTGTATCTTTGGCCTCACATATTTGCCATTTTAGTAATACATTTGTATAGTTTAAACTTATTTTAGGGTCGTGATGTACTGGTTGATGTTGCTGTAGTTCACGAAAAAGATGCAGTGCCAGCTGACTTTGCATGTGTAGATTATACTTTAGATACGAGTAAGTCATAAGTAAATATGATTTGGAAGGTCATAAGAGAGAGGGACGAACGATACCAAAGGGACAGTCAAACTCATAAATCTAAAACAAACTGACAACGCCATGGCTAAAAATGAAAAAGTCAAACAGAAAAACAATAGTACACATGACACAACATAGAAAACTAAAGAATAAACAACACGAACCCCACCAAAAACTAGGGGTAACTTTATCAAAGGCACATATGTTTAAATTAGAATGCTATTTATTTGATCTGACCTGAATGATTGTTAAAGTCCTTGGTTTTGAATCGTACTTACCAAACAAAACAAAATTCTTCGGTGACAAATGAGCTACAAGCAAATGTAACTAAGCAATGTTTTAAGTTTTTTTTCATTAATTCCTATTGAAGTGAAATTGTGCTAAACTATAAACGAGAAAACACAATTATACAATAACTTATGATGATTTGCTGGTTTGATCGTATGTAAAGATAAAAAAGAAGATTTGGTATGATTGCCAATGAGACAACTCTCCACAAGAGACCAAAATAACACATACGTTAACAACTATAGGTCACCGTAGGTTTGTTTCGTGCCAGCCTTAAGTCATATTTTCGCAATTCTAAATTGATGAAATTATCTGTAGTCAATGCTTTCCCCTCTACCTTGCCAATTACTAATTATATTTTTATCAGAGGAAAAAGCTATACAGAAGATGACATTATGTATCCGAATGATGGATAATTCTCTGACAACTGATGCTGTCTCTGATCTTATTCTTTTATCAAAAGGTCAACGAAACCCATCAATGGGATATACTCTTATATGGTAAGTACAATTCACAGAAAATAATCGATTGGATATACTCTAATAGGGTAATCATACTTATAAGTGAAACAAGAATACCCATCACACAGAAACACACAAACAAATAATATAGAAGTCCACACAGCATGCAAACTGCAGCATAACAAAGAACATTTTCAATCAACGACAGACTCTACAGGACATCAAGAACATTGATGTACTTAAAACGAACATGCAATCTCGAACTTTCTACAATTCTTAACTATCAGTCACTCAGTTCTCACATTGGAGGATTCAAAACTGTTAAACACACAAAAATCAAAGTATACCTATAATCAATAAATTGAGAAGTAACAGTGGTATTTTATATATATTTTAAATATGAATTTAATTTACAGTGATCTGAACAATATGACTTTATGCTATAAAATGTCAAGAATTACAGTCCCTGTGCAAAGGCAGAAATATCAGAACTCTCCATCCCCTTTTAATGTGTAAGTATCATTTGTTTATGATTTTCTCTTATTGAAGCACTCTCTGTTAGGTAAATTGTTAAAATACGCTACGAACGAACGATATTTACAAAGTGTTTATTTCAATGTGTTCAAGTCTTAAACACGATCAACGTTTGTGTACGGCATTGAACGAGTAAAATAGAGTAGATAGTTAAGTATGTTTTTGTAACATTCAATATAACAACATGTTATCAGGAATAGAATAATATAGTTCTTTCGTCACTCTCATCATAAATCTTTTAAATTCATATAATCTAATTCTCCGTCAAACTATTTGGATTGATTACAAATTGCAAATATTAATTTCATCAACTTTGTTTTTATAAGCAACACAATAGCCTCTGTATTTGAGTGGATAGTTCCAGTAAATCTACGAGTAAAATCTATTTCATCTCATCATCGAGCTTCATGTAAGTAGGGATTTACAGCTGTCTCACTTGTGCTGAAAAGGCATTTGTTTTAATTTATATGATATTGATAATATAAATACGTCAACTATTCCTTCATTGTTTTGGTTTAATATTTGCAACAAAGAAATGAACAATTTCATCAACAGCATATCTACAAGTTTGTAAGCATCTATGGTTTACTTTATACATTTCTGATATCATATTCGCATAGCAAAACGTTTTTGTCACATAAAAAAATAAGTTTATAAATCAAAAATAAATCTTCAATCTCATTTCATATAACAACTTTTAATCATAAAATATTTTTAATAGGGTGGTAACTAAGTTAATGGCTTTTATTTTGTTGGAAAATAGTATTTTTTCTCTCTAACCGTTAATTACAGATTGTCGTTGGTTATCGCAACGAGATTGGGTTTCTCGCTTGAGCTGGCACGTTGAAAGTGAGTCAAAAAATCGATTTGAGATGGCCAATGATAAAGACGAGAAAGAGAGAAAAAATTCGTAAAAAAGCGGCAATATATTGTTATTTGATTTAACGAATGATATTAGAACTGCAGGGATAAAGCTATATCGATTAGCGTTACATATAAAGATACTAGTTATTGCATTGATAGTAAACAATTCAGCAGAAAAATCAACAATCGTCTATTCACACCTCCAGACTACACAGCATTCAGTAACTCAAATCTTCAACCCACAACATATTGCAAGTTCTTATTACTCCGAGTGCATATTCAATACTCTTCAACTTCCGTACTTTATTTGGCCTTTATTTTTCTTTTGAGCGTCACTGATGAGTCTTATGTAGAAGAAACTTGCGTCTGGCGTAAATACAAACTTGCAATCTATTATGAGTTTATTTCCAGGGAAACGAATAAACATGTGAACCAAACACGTCTCTGAATAAAAAATCCACTTAGATACCCTCTGGTAATACTGTTAATTTGAGACAGGGACACAGATATATGCTTAAAATAATCACTCATACATTTGATAGAGACGAAGATAATGCATTTGAATCAGATTTGAAACAAATTTGTTTATGTTAATTTTTTTTAGCCATGTCAGAAGTTCCATTAAATGCAAACCCTGAAATACAAGATGTATCTGCCATACCTGATGTAAGTTAGATTTTTGTTTATGCAATGGTTGTCAGAAACGTGCTTTGAGAATTGAATGTTGCGATTTGATTTTTTATGGCAGAATATCAATAGTTATACAATTCCCAGGAAAAACATGTCTGATTAGACACATTATGCATAGAAAACTCAGTACTGAGCAACATAAATAACAAACGGGTAACCCCATATGCTCCGAAAGGTTGAACAGTGTTATACCTCATTCCGTGGAAATACCCATGACAATTGCGACAAACACGTGGCCATCTGTAACATAAATATTATTGAAAGGTCTTTAAAATCATGATTTAGGGGCCTGTATCTCCATAGAAACCATTGCTTCATTTTCGTGACATTTGTTTTTCATAGATTGATTTTTTGCTGAATAAGACCGTTATTAACCTAGTTTAAATCATTTCACATTAATTCATGTCGTGACCTTTTCATAGCCGTTTTCACCTTTTTGAAGGCTGACGGTTGCCTATAATTACATACAAAAGGCATATCCTTTGATTGCTAGAATTGGAATATGTTGCTTTGATTTGATTTTGCCATGTGATTATAAACTTTCCGTTTATATTTTCCTCTAAGTTCAGTATTTTTGTGATTTTACTTTTTGCTACATAAATGGAAAATTCAAAATTGACTCGCATTACTTTCAAATTGTAAATTCATAGAAAAAACAGTGAGTTAAAAAGGTAAATTCATAGCCCATAGAAAACAAGAGTTTTACATTGCCACTCTCAATGATAATATCGAGTCTTTGTATGTTTTCCCAATGATATTCACTATATTGATCCCTTACTCCTATGTTTTAAATTGATGCAAGATCCTATATTTCAATTTCGATGGTATATATTTAGGATTATGACACAGTGAAGACTGCTGTACCCCTATTTTGACAATTTTACCTATTATATGTGTTTTGTTCACGCATAGTTGTAAATATAATGGAATTTGATGCGACTGTCGTACAAGTGACAGCTTTGCCGCTATAAAACTAGGTTCAATCCACCATTTTCTACAATTGAAAATGCTTTTACCAAGTCAGAAATATGACAGTTGTTGTCCATTCGTTTGTTTTATCATTTATTTTTGCAATTAGATTAGGGACTTTCTGTTTTGAATTGTTATCGGAGGATAGTATTCTTGTGATTTTACTTTTGATCTACATATTTATAGAACTTTGAATTCGTAAGATGACATCGCCTGTATATTGAAACTTAGAATTAGTGTGTATGCTAACTTATTTTCATTCGCTGTGTTATGCTTTTCTGTGTAATCTGTTTGATTCGAATGAAAGACCATGGTTACAAAGGTGGAACACTTTCCTTATAGGAATGCCAATCGTAAGATTAAAGACTCGTCGTAAATGTAGTGTTTTGTTTTTAGGAACTACACCATTTAGAGTCTATAATCGGCATTCTCATGAAAACCAACTATGCACCTCCTCTTGCCGACTTTTGCTTTATTCTTATGAGGCTGATTTTATACAGGAACTTCTTAAGAAGAAAGAAAAAAGTTAGTAGTATCCTTTAACTTTACTTTCTGCTATATGTTCTCTCACTAAATAATTCAAAATTTGGTGAATATGTTGAACGAATTTATCATATCGAACTAGAGATAAAAGATACAACAGATACAGTCCAGTCTGCCTCGTATCTTAACTTACATCTAGAAATTAACAATGAGGGTCGATTGAAAACAAAAAATTACGACAAAAGTTACGGAAAGACATAATCAAATGGAAAAATCAAACGCTCAAACACATCAACCGAATGGATCACAACTGTCATATTGCTGACTTTCTTTTGTAGAAAATGGTGGATTGTATCTGGTTTTAAAGCTACCTAAACCTCTTACTTGTATGACAGTCGCACCAAATTCCTTATATTGACAACGATGCATGAAAAAAACCAGACACAATAGATATAAATGTCAAATATAGGGGTATAGCAGCCAACATGTTGTTATAATCTTAATCACAATAAAAAAACAACTAAATGTTTAACATAGAAGCACAAAAAATCATATGTCAAATTTCACAACCTCTTTCATTGCTTTTATATTTTTATATTTTATCTATGTAAAAATCCACCCATAAAGGAGTGAAAGTGATACTATGACACATTGCTATTTTGCACAAACGTTTGCATTAAACACTAGAGAACAACTTTTTGTTTTCATCATCTGATTGTGAAGCCGTTACTTTCTATCTATTTTTATCAACATAATAATCCTTAACTTAAGTATGCAGAATTGAAATTGCCTTTTCCCTGTGCCAATTATGATGCATTCAAATGGCAGAAAGATATTTCATGAAAAAGCTCATGTTTTCAAAAAGAAAAGTTGTGTTTACAGAATGTTTAATCTCAATTTCGGCTAGAACCCAAACAACATGTTGAAAATTAAACAGAGGATACACGATGTTAATGCAATTACGTTTTACGAAGGCAAAGCATAACAATACAGTTTTATATTCTCATTTAAAAAACTAACTTTTGTCAGCTAATTTTGGCAAATTTTTTATAAATAATATCAGAAATTTGGATTTAATTCTTTACTGAATACTTCCAAACTTCTGGAAAACGTTCTTTGGCCCCGTATCTTATTAAAGCAATTTCATTGACTGTTATATTTAAAAGAATATAATATACTTGAATAGGATGGCAGTATGGTTTCTAAATTTAATACAAAGTGTGGTCCTTGTGAATATGATGATACGAAAAAAAACGCAAAGAAATGGTGTGCCATATGCGAAGAAGGCTTTTGTGAAGAATGTGAGAAATCTCATAAATCTATGAACGTTTCTAGAAATCCTAAGATGATTTCGATTGAGGACTATTGTCAAATACATGACATTACAGTAAATTTGAACTGTTGGATTCATGGTAAAAGGCTAAATCTATACTGCAAAAAGCACGACACTCCGGTATGCGTCATCTGTATTTCATCTGAACACAAATCGTGTGCCTCTTCAGATGTCATCTCCATCGACGAAGCATCTCAACACGCAAACAAATCAATTGCTCTCTCAGACTTGGAAGAGACAATTTCAAAATCTTTGGAAAATGCCAAGGATTGCATAAACGACCGAAAAATGGCATTGAAAACTATGGACAAAGATGAACAAGCAATTAGAAAAATGATTAAAGACACGCGAATGTGTCTAAATACATACTTGGATGAACTCGAAAGAAATCTGCTTCTAGATTTGACATCCAAGCATGTAAATTGTAAATTTAAATACACTAAAATTCTTAATAGATTGAAGCAAATAGAGAAAGAAATAGTAAACATTAGAGAGCAGACACTGCAAATGAAACGGTTTAAGTCTGACTTAAAAGTGTTTCTTGGAACGCATCAGTTTAACAAAAAAATACTTGAAAATATGGGTTCACTTAAAGAAGAGATAAAAGATTCTACGAATAACAGAATAGCAATAGAGATACATCCCATGATTAACTCCTTAATGAAAGAGGTTAAGCGTTTTGAAGTAATCAAAGTTACTGAAACAAAGGCTGGTCTAGAATTAAAAGACGCAAAGGTCGATCAGGCTCAGATACAGATACATGGAACACTGCAAGATATTTGTAATATCAGTCTGCAGCTGAAACAGAAGTTTGATTTAAAACAACCAACCAAATCAATTACGGGTTGCATTGTACTACCGGACAACAGAATCATAATTGCAGACTATTTTGGAAGTGGTAAACTAATAGAATACAATATCGATGGGAACAACATTCGTGAAATTCCTGTCTCTAATGAACCATACGATCTTACAGCTGTAGCAACCGACCGTATTGCTGTTACTTATGGGTCATTTCAATACCTGGAGATTATCAATAGAAATAATGATAATGAAAGAAAGAAGGTACCATGTGGTAGTTACTGCTAGGGAATATCTTACCAGGACCAGAGGCTGTATGTATTTGTAAACGGTAGAGGCATAGTGGTTATGGACTTGAATGGGGAAAAATTCAATACAATTGATACCAATCTTTCAAGTGTGTATTATATAGCAACGACAAACGATAGGATATACTATACAGACCAAGAAAACAATACAGTACACTGCTGTAGTATAAATGGATAAGAAATCTCGGTCTTTAAGGATCAGTTTATTTCCCAGCCAAGAGGTATATCAGTAGACCATGAGCAGAACGTATTTGTTTTATGTGAATCATCTAACAACCTGACTCTGATACACCATGACGGGAAAGACAGTAAGGTCTTACTTACTAATCAGGAAGAACTTGATAAACCAGGAGCAGTGTATTACTGCAGGGAAAAGAAGATGGTATGTTTGGGATATAAAAAAGGGAGCGTTGCAATATATCAAGTGTCATAAAAACAAAACAGATTGAAATTCTTATTGTTTTGGAAATGACTCGTACTCTTAACGATTGTACAGTTTAATCTGATTTCAAAAATGAGAAATCATGTAAGGTTTTACAATTCATATACAAAACACTTAAAATATTGATTCCAATTTAGCATGCATGTGAATACGCATTTCATCTCTTTGCATTACTTGATAGGGACAAATGCGATAATGATTTAACCGTATCGAATATCCTTTTTTTACGCTTCTATTTGTTTGATGAGAATATTTACTTGCATTTGTCTAAACCCAACTTTGACCGGAAACGTTAAATTCAACAAGTTTTGTATATTCTGTTCCTTTGATATACAAGTTACAATGTCATATAATTTCATGAGGTTACTAAAAGTTAGACTATGACTCCTCTATGAATATTACACCATCCAAAATGGTTCGCAAGATGATACTAATTTAGCACTAACAACCGGTATACATATAAAATTAAAAGATTGACTTCTATTTTTGATTTTGTACTTCCAAGTTTTGCACTGCATCAGAGCTCAAAGATTTATATTCATGACTCATTGAAAGTATTTTCACAAACACCCTTTGATTTATCAGTAGTTGTCAGATTATGCTTGAAACATTATTTTTTCTCATAAAACAGAAATTTGAGATAGTAATTATTATTGTATCTTGTATTTTAATTTCGGGTATAAAACCCAAATATTAGAAAATGATACTAGTATATTTCAAAGTTCTTACTTCTTTCAAAAGCATGATGTACATTTATAATATAGTATCTAATGAATTCAGTTAAATTATTCTTTCCTCTGATTGTCAATATCTATTTCAAAAGCTTGCATGCTTATCACATATACTGTCATTTAAAAAATAAATAAATTATGAAACCTGTTTGGAGCATTGTAATTTGTATTTTTTGACTGTTAGTTTAATCAACAAACATGTGGTCACCTTTGTTTTTGTATTATCGAGAACATTTTTATCGTGCTTTCAAACTCATAGGTCCTCTTTAGTTTCAGGATCAAAATGATGTTTAGCGTTTATGAACACCATATAACAACGAACTGGAAAAAAAAATCATTTGGTAATCACTCTTACTCAACAGACAGGAATACAGATAATTCAAAACAATAGATAAAAGGAACTTATAAAAAGTATTCTTGGTTATTAAAAGTTAGACTCACAACAACAAAAATTAAATCATGTCCTCCTGACTAAAGCATCAATCAGATCACCGGCAATTGATTTTTTATTAGGGCGTCATAAACAGTCAGAGAAACGCACGAGGAACAATTATAGATGGATTTGGCTGTTATTTTAAAGTAAGTTTGTGTCATATGGCTCTTGAACTGTTTCTGTTCATCTACATCGGTGGTTTTACAATATTCCGCTTTACACTTTCCTGTTAAAGATAGTCAAAGGTAAACTCTCCATGCGCATGCCGTTCATAGTACTGTTTAGACTGTTTTCAATAAATCATAAGGAATTGAAGTAAGCAATGAAAATAAAACACATTTGTTATTCATCATTTCATGCTTAAATACCAAAAACTCAGAAAAAAACCCCACAGCCATTATCGATATATTGTGAGATATCAACCCCCTGCTATTGCCCTAGCCAATGAAGCATTCACACACTAACAGCAATACGTACAGTTAAACATTAACCACTAATTATTAATGTGCATATCTGTAAAGCAACAACGTTTTAGTTGTTTTATTATTAATTTATACCCCAAAAAAAAAACAATGCTCAAATGTCTTATTACAATATTAAATTGATATTATTTAAAGCCGATTCCATTGAGTGTGTAGGCAAAGGTAATATCTTTGGTTAGCTTACTTGCTAGCTGAACCATGAAGTCATTATTAAGTCAGGTAAACTACCCTCCTTCAAAAGTAGACTAGTGTAGAAGCAGCAAAATATCATTCTTTTAAGTTCTTAAGACAGAAATAATAAAACAAATTTCTTTTTCGATGTTACGTGCATTCTATACATTATGACCTTTTATTTTTTCGGTGTTTTACTTGTTATACATGTATCTTATTGAGTATGAAAATAACGTACTGCATTGGTATTGGTAGTTCTTATAATCTAGTCACATGCAAAATTTCATAAAAACACGTGAAATCTCTCAATTACGTACCCGCTACTTTAAAGCAGTACAATTTTATCAACAGTGTAGAATGGTAACGGACATGAATTTTTTTTTCCCGGCGTTTCAGCATTAATCGGGATCGGCAACGGACTTATCACGTTTCACATTTGATCGTCATAAAATGTCAATTCTAATCAGTAATGGGCAATAGATACGGGTTTCAAACGGGAAAAAGTGAAAATCTTCAATATCTATCAATACGTCTAATTTGTTTAATCCACTATTGTCTACTTAAGAAAATGCCTTTACCAAGTCAGGAATATGACAGTTTTTGTCCATTCGTTCGATGTTGTTGACCTTTGAATTTTCCACGGAGTTCAATATTTTTGTGATTTTACATTTTTGTTAGCACGATCACCATAGTACAATTTAAACAAGATAAATCCATTATTTCCAAAGTTATTGCATAAAAACAAGTAATTTTCTAACCAATAAAGGATATCTCTCGAATGGCAAAATGGACAAAACTCTATATTAAACTAAAGAAGCAACATACTAAAAATTTTAAAAGCATGAGTTGAATAGTTTATTATAAGGAAACAGCTCGAATCACATTTCCATCTATTAAACAATTATTACCAGTTTTAAATTTCGAATTCAACCGCTGCTTTCACATTTCAAAATGAACGTTTAGGATTTGTCAGTGTACGGATATGGATAGTTAACTGCACATTGCTTGAAAACAAAGAAATATTGATGTCATCGTCAAATACGTTTATAAAGTAATGCAAATAGATAGAAAATACAATAAAAAAAACATTAACAAAATATGCTAACCGAGTACCTGTGACCAAATCGATTAAATGTTATTGGTATAGCATTGTAGTGTAACACGCGTTAATAAGGTCCAAAAACATCGATTTATATCTATCGATCTTTATTCCACTGCATTCGTTTATCAGCAACAGAGGAAAACTATGAATGATTTATCTGTCAACTAAGCTCAAACTAAACAAACTTGACATGACATTCAGGCGACAAACTACCTTGTTTATATCTCTGCGGATCAATACACCGACGAATAAGGTACTAGTATTTTTTTCTCTTCTGCTTGTTTAGGGTAATACTGCAATGTTTATCATCAGAAAATATGTCATCTAAAATTCAGTTTTATTATTTTATCAGCATAGTTTGAAGGGTCTTCAAATATCGCTGCCTTATGATATGCCTTTCCCCAAAATATTGAATCATATGAATTATAGCATTATAGTCTTAAACCTCTGTCTGACATTTGTACTTCCATGTTCTTGTCTCTCTTTTCATGGTCCCATTTTCAATGAAACTACATATTTCATAGCAGTATTGGGACAATTATAATAGTTTCGTCAACATTGGGTCTGCAAAATGAAAGTGAGGTCTTACACAACAAGTCCGTGCAATGGTGCTCATCTGTACTTTATATAAATAGGAATATGTGGCCAATGGCACAACTCTCCCTCTAAGTCTTAATGAATAAAAAGTAATCAATTATAGGTCAAAGTATGACATTCAAAACGGAGCATTGGCTCACATGCACCTAACAGCAAGCTATAATGGGCCCCAAAATATCTTTTTTATCTTTAATTATTCCGATAACCTTTGTGGATACAATGGTTAACAGAAAAACTAGTGTAACAAACTAGTGTAAAACAATTCAAACAGGAAAACCAAAGCTCTAATCTATATGAAAAACATAAGTCGAGAAACGATAAATACTGTACAACAGGTTCAATCTTAGGACAGGTACACAAACATGCCCAATCCATTTGTGAACGTCTAGTTTTTGTGATCATGTCCGTTTCACATGACCAAAATTATGCCTAGGCCAAGGTTCATCTGACTTTGATATTTTCTTTAAAGAATTTCTTTTGTGTTACATTCTACAATAATTCTCAGCGATAATTTTAATGTGGTAAAGTTATATTGTATTCCCTATGTTCATCTCGAATGGAAGGGACTGTAACTTTTGTTCCTGTTGAGAAGGTAGGTTTTTATATGCTGTAAGAGGGGGGGGGGGGGGGGGGGGGGCAAATACAAATACTAACAATAATGTGTCCTAAGTACACGGATGCCCCACTCTCACTTTCATTGTCTAATGATCAGTGGACCTTGAAATTGGGATGAGATCTCTAATTTGGAATTAAAGTTAGAAAGATCATATCAAAGGGAACATGTATACTAAGTTTCAAGTTGATTGAACTTCATCTTCATAAAGAAACACCTTGACCAAAACCTGTAACCCGAAGCAGGACAGACGGACGAACAAACGAATGGACGCACGAACGGACCTACATACCAGAAAACATAATGCCCTATATTATCGTAGGTGGGGCATAAAAAAACAAAGTAAAGTTCACCCAAATATCTTGAAAAATCGAAAAGCGTCTTCACATTATACCAAGAATAAATCAAGATATGAAAACAATGAAACATAATATATTATGTAACACATAGCATGGATTTTTCTTTTCAACGGTATTAGCTGGCAAAACTTTTTCATACATTGAAGTATAGGTTAAGTCATATTATATATATGCGTTTAGTGTCTTAGCAAAGAAGAATTCGTTTTCGATTTGTTTTTGTATTTCAAATTATGCTGTGAGTTTAGTAAATTGTATGAAAAATTGCTGTTTGCTCCCTTAATTAACCGTACACGTATCTGTTAAAACAAAACTTAATCTCTTAGAATGGTCGTTCATGTATTTGATAGTTGTAAGGTGAATTATTAATGGTTTTGATAGTTCTTATAAATTCTCAGTTTAAATATAATTACAAACAAGTCCGATTTAACCATTTCTTAAGTTAAGTAACATCATCTTCTAATTTGTTGAATTTATATTTTAACAGGGGGAGAGAATAAAAGTATGGCATTTTTATTGAACGTACAGTGTGGACCGTGTAAATTTGATGGCAGGACAAATAACGCAAAATTATGGTGTACCAATTGTGAAGAAGGATTTTGTGAAGAATGTGAGAAATCTCACAAATCTATGAAAGTTTTGAGACAGCACACGATGATTTCGATGGAAGATTATCGTAAATTTGAGGACATTACAATAAAAATGAACTGTGAGATTCATGGTAAAAAGCTAGATCTTTACTGTAAGGAGCACGAAATGGCAGTTTGTGTAACCTGTATTGCTTCTGAACATAAATCATGTTCCTCTTCTGATGTTATCTCCATCGAGAAAGCATTAATAACGTGCAAAACAAATGCATGGTTCAAAACAAAATATTTGTAATATTAGTCTACAGTTGAAACAAAAGTTTTATATCAAAGGATGTGTAGTCCCAATAACTGGCTGCATCATTTTATCAGACTACAGAATTATATTTGCAGACTATACTGGAAGCATGTTAATGGAATATAATAACAATGGTAAACATATTCGTGACATTCTTGTTGATCATAGACCTTTCGATCTTGCAGCAGTTGATACCGACCGTATTGTTGTTTCATATGGAGTATCTAAATATTTGGAGATTATAAACACTAATAAAGAAACTGAGAGGAAGAAGGTAGAATGTAGTGACGACTGCTGGGGAATATCTTATCAGGACCAGAAAGTGTGTGTTATTGTAGACCATCAAGGCATTGTGATTATGGACTTAGAAGGGAAGATATCTACTATAATTGATATCGATGTTACACATGTGCTTTATTTATCAACAAGCATAGACAGGATATACTATACAAACTTTCACAATAGTACAGTACACTGCTGTAGTATGACAGGTCAGGAACTCTGGGCATTCAAGAATCGTTCTATGACTTATCAGAGAGGTTTGTCAGTGGACAGTAGGCAGAACGTATTCGTTGTAGGCCTAATGTCTAATAACCTGACAGTAATGCGGAATGACGGAGTAGAAAGCAAGATTTTACTCACTGATCGTGATGGACTTGATTGTCCATATACCGTGCATTACAACAAATTAAAGAAAATGGTCTGTTTAGGATACACAGAAGGGAGTGCTGCATTGTACGACGTGTTGGAAAAAGAAACAGAGCACAAAGAAGCAAATGCCGTTTAACGCATTGCACAATATGAGCATTGTTCTTGAATTAATTATCAGATTTAAAAAAAAAATCAACCTACTATAAATAACCATGTTAATGTGTATTGCAACATGGCTTCTTTTAAACAAGTATAAGACCAATCTCGAGTTGTTTTTTTATTACAACGATTGACTCAATGCTATTCGGCATAAAAGACGTAATCGGTTTTACTGTGACGATCAAACATTCATATATAAGTATTGTGACTTAGGAAATGTACGGGAAAAACAGCAATTTGAAAGCTGTCTTGACATGATTTTGACTAACAACGATCCCCCATACCACTTAACAGTGCAAAAGACCAAAACAACCCCCATCCCCAGAGCTGACGTTTAAACAAAGTAATAGGAAACTTGTTGTTTCCTGTGTAGACAGATATTTATAATGGATCCTCTTGAGATTCGACCCTAAAATATTCACGAAGAACAATAATTAATCTGTAGAGGCCGATGTAATAAAAATTGATATGAACAAACTTAAAATTGAACATTTACAAATTATAATAACGAGATGTGGTATGGTTGTGAATGAGACAACTATCAAATAATAACGTGAATATAACCGTCTTCAACAGTGAGAAAATTTATCCAGTTTATCTATAAAAGGCGACGACATAGACACATTTGAATCGATTCAAAGAGCAACTTTCGGTCTAATTCAAAACAATACAATTTGCCAAAAAAACTGTCAAGCTCCGGACTTGGAACAGGCATATAAAAAATGTAGCGGGATTAAACAGGTTTGTGAGCGCTCAACCCTTCCAAACCCTGGGACTATGGTTAAACAGCACAACTCTATAACTATTAGTAAAAGTGAGCAAATTTGACTCCGTGGATTTTTGTTATTATAAAACATCCATGCAATCATAATGGGTGATAGTGTGTTGGTAGTTGAATCTTGGAATGGTCATCGTCAGATTATTTTAATATAATCAAATACTAGTATTTATGTAAAACTAACTAACTAACTAACTAACTAATTGTATTCAGTATAAAATCTAGTACAAAAGGATCATCGCCGAAACACATGAACACATATAAAAACATATACAAAACAAAACAACAATAAAACATAACAGCCAACAATTGTGACACTTATAACAAGCAATAGACAAAACTCACACTTCAATATCATGCAATTATGTATATATGCATATATTTATATATCAATTCTAAATTAAAAGATATTATGATAGATCTTCCTAAATCAGAGGTTAAACTGTCAATTTCATAGGTATTGGAACAAACTTATGCTAAGAAAAATGAGCTATTTCTGTTTTACTGAGTTATTTTTGATAAATTGACGGCATCCACAACTTTGATTATGAATATGTTGTTAGGGCAATGTCCTCGATGATAGCTATATGTTTGTTTTGTTTGTAATGAGAAATAAAAAAAAAAAGATTTTTCTGTTTTGCATGGAAAAAGATAATGGGTTGTCACAAGTGGAGCAGGTCTGTATCGGTGTAATATTCAACAGATTAATCTTTACCAAAAAAATGGACATTAGTTGCAGTTTAAACTAAGATAAAGCTATTTGGCAAAAAAAAAATCCTTTATTAATGTTCAACCAGAGCAACATTCGAAAACACAAGCTTTTCAAGCTGTATGAACATTAATCGATTACGAATTTAAAATGGTATATATATTGCACTTAGCTTAAACTTAACATTTTAGAAATGTTTGTTTGGATACATACGTTTTTTTCGAATAAGTTTGTCACGCCAAAAAAAAAATATGAAAAAAAATTATTTAAGTCTACAAAACCTAGAAACTAAAAGATAGGCCTTATGAAACAGGTCAACGTCTTATTCAATAAATAATCTTTGTACATATGATTTCAATCGTTTGATTTTAAGAATTAGTATGAAATTATTTTCTTCCGAATTGTCTGCCTATAGGTGGCGTTTTTTAGGTTATGTGTTTTATCTAATTTGGCGGTTAAATCATTCGGCACGACAGGGTCCACTCGATCGGTCACGTAATTTTTTTAAATACTACTGTTATCTTAGATTTTGTATCATGCATTAAGAGATTGGTTTGCTTTACATACGTGTGAGTGTTTATTGAACTATTTACATATTCAAATTTATATGAGAACATTATAAAGATGTTTAGTATTTTGTATATGAAATATATTATTAAATGGCTATTAAACTAGCCATCGTCTCTGTCGTGTACTAATGCACTTTACTATTTCTTGTTATTATTATTATTATGAGAATAATATGAGGATATGATATATGGGTATTAACGGAGTAGAAAGATAAAAATCTTTAGAAGTTCAAAGTATTTTTCTACTCTTGTCTATAACAACATGAGTAAGCTAACTCTAATGTATAAATAATATCAAATATAATCTATGTTTTAACTATGTATTTATCAAAATATTTACTTGTTTAATTTGAATACAAAGAATACAAAAGAGAGAAAGAAAATTCATCTGTAATCAAAAATAAAACATTGAACACACATAATTTTCTGTAGAGCAAAATTGCGATCTGAGATGAAGGAAATATGGGTTTACGTAAATGATTCTGTAATCTATACGAGACTTTCTCACAATACATATGTAATAACAAACATGAAATGATATTCTTTACTATAAACACTTAAACACTTACAATTAAAGTATAAAATGCAACAGTTTTTATATAGCCACGTAGACAACAAAGAATGAAAATTTGAATTATATATAGGCTAATAGGATAAGATATAAATGCTAAAAAGCTTGTTAAAGTGAACTCGCAATGACAGTGTATTGGTGAAGGTACCGTCATCCGATTGCTTTTCGAAGGTATTTTCCTAAAT